>PVIU01011620.1:0-63884 GCA_004026605.1 Ondatra zibethicus
AAACCTTTTCCCAACCCTTTACTCTGAGATAATGTCTGTCTTTGTGGTTGAGGTGTGTTTCTTGTAAACAGCAGAATGTTGGATCCTGTTTTTGTATCCATTCTCTTAACCTGTGTCTTTTTATAGGTGAGTTGAGTCCGTTGATATTAAGCATTATTAATGATCAGTGGTTGTTCATATCGGTTAATTTCTTTTTTGTTGTAGGGTTTGTGTGTCACCCTTCTTTGAGTTGAGGTGGTGTAGGGTTGTTAGCTGTCTGTGTTATTATGGGTGTCGTTTGCCTTCCTTAGTTGTGGTTTACCTTCTAGTACTTTCTGTAAGGCTGGGTTCATGGCTACATATTGCTTAGATTTGTTTTTATCCTGGAATATCTTGTTTTCCCCATCGATGGTGAAAGAAAGTCAAAGCAGTTTCTTCATCCACCAATGGTATTCACAGCATACAGTGGGGAATCCCACTTCAGTCCATGCTATCTTCACTAATAGGGTCATGTTTGGGAAAGAACAAAGAGCAATGGCAATAGCCTGTATTGTTTTGGGAGTATCTTGAACTCTTCTGACTGACAATTTAGATAGATTTAACTGCACCAGGGACTAGGGATTTTGCTGGATAATTTATGGCTTTTGTGGAAAACATCATATTTCTGTATGATAGAACATCATTTCATATATGCATGCAAAGTGTGTGTGTGTGTATAAGTAAGCCTCTAAAATAATACTTTCCTGTGGCTTTCCAAGTGTTATTTATTTCTCCTTTCTCCTCTCCTCTGTGTTATCCTCTTTTTAATCTGGGATTAAAATCCCCCTCCTGTTTTTCCCTTTTCCAATTTATAGCACATGGGTCCTAGAACCTCCATCCATAGAGTTCCTTCTCAATCAGAGTTATGGAAACTGTATCAGAAAGGGGATTTCAACAGTGACACTAATTTAAGCATTATCTTAAAAACATGTTGATTGGGACTAAAGAGACTGTTCTGTTCTAAGAGTTCTTATTGCTGTTACAGAGGGCAAAGTTCAGTTCCTAGCACCCACACCAGGTGACTTACAGCCACTAAGAACAGTTCCAGTGGACAAAATTCTTATGGCTTCTGAGGTCACCTGTTCATATGTTCACCCCATACATATAACTAAAATTAAAAAAATATTAAAACAAAACATGTTGATCACTGATGACAATGGAGAAGATCAGTTTAAAGGACTGGTGTCTATAGAGGTGAGAAATTCATACCACTTTGACACTCTCAGAAAAGTGCAGTAAAATAAGTTCAATATGCAGCTGAAAAATTATGGGAAATATGAAAATAGATGCTTCTAGAAATAAGACTGGAGAAAATTGCCATTCCTACAACCCTTTTCACCCTGTTTCTATTTTTTATTTAAATTTTAAATTAATTTTTACATACAAATCACAGTTCCTCCTCCCTCCCTTCTTCCTTCTCCCCCCACGTTACCCCCAACCCATTTTCTGCCATCCCACTTCACATTTAAGAAAGGGTAAGGCCCCCCATGGGGAGTCACCATAGACTGGTATATTAAATTGAGGCAGGACAAAACCCTACCCCCTGAATCAAGGCTCGGCAAGGCATCCCACCATAGGGAATGGGTTCCAAAAAGTGAGCTCATGCACCAGGGATAGAACGTGGTCCCACACAGACAACTCTTAAGGAATAGGAGAAAATAAGGAGAACATTTTCTCAGTAATATATAATGTTCACTTGTATGCACATCTACTAAAACCAAAGAAATATAAAACAAATGGCACCCCTCTGTGGAGTGGATGGGGGATATGTAGGGGGAAATAGGGGGTGGGCAGAAGGGGATGGAGGAGGAGCTGGGGTTGGTATGAAAATGAAAAATACATTTTTTGATTAAAAAATGAAAAAATTTAAAAACATGCATGACAATATGTTGTACAATGACATTTATCTTTTTTAAAGAACAGGCTATATATATTACTTATAGATATATTCTTAGATAAAAGTGATTGCAGTCTGAGAGATACACACCTCAAGTGATGGATAGAACAGCAAATAAGAGGAAGGAAGGGAAAGAAGATGTTGGTTAGAAAGGACCCATGGCATTAATTTTTAAATTTTTTATATTCTCATAACCTAACAGAATACCTAGTGGATTATTACTTGGAATACAGATAATTTAATTATAGAATCAAGGGAAGATTTGGTATTTGATTTGCAATAGCAAATATTTCTCATAATTAACTGTACCCAATAAAACAATAAGTTTAGAAAATCAAACAAAGGGATTAGAATCCATGCATTGACATACTGAGGCTTAGTTCTAAAGTTCTCATTTATGGCCTCCTAGTTCAGTGACATTGTGGTGTTTCATTTCATATTTGGTGTTTACTTAAAATCTGGTGCGTTTTTAAAGAGTACATTTTATACTTAACAACCCACAGGGACAGTTGTGGAGTCAAGCGATCATTTAGCAGATATTTGTGAGTAGTGTTTAAAGGTAACAAGATCCTGAATGCATCACAACTTGGCCTCTGGATTGTGAGTAAAGAAGGCCGAGTCAACTTGTCATATTACAGGCTCACTTAGGTGTCTTTATCCCATGCCATCTCCTATGATACTTTCTATCTTTTCAGGAAATAATTATTTTTATTGTTTTCAGAACCATGTATAAATTAAAGCCACCATAGGACTCATCATCATCATAGAGAAGAAAATGATGAGATGATGATAGACTCTTGCTGGTAAGAGATCCTGAAGCCAAGAGCAATGTTTATTCTTATAGATGAAGAGAGAGCAACATTAGTCTTGGATTATCAAACCCAAAATGGAAACTTACTGTTTTCAGTGATCGTGTGTAATTTCTTTTAGATTTTAAAGTTTTAGTTGCTATAGGCTTACATAATACATACATACATACATAATACATATGTATATGTTCTTTCTATCTATCTATCTATCTATCTATCTATCTATCTATCTATCTATCTATCTATCTATCTATCTATCTATCTATCTTCTAATGAAGCCATTAGGACTTGAGGACAGTGACCTCTTGAATTGTTCCATTCCCTTATAAGTCAAGATTCCAAGGACCTACCTAGCTACTTCCACCCATGTAAAGACTTAGCAAGTGTTCATACCAGACACCAAATATTCTGGCACTGTGATCTGGTCTTTGTAGCCTTAAAGAACATGAAAAATAATTGTTTTTTATTACAAACCTTTCAATTTATAGCAATTTGCCACAGTGGTCCAAATGTTCTATGGCCCTGTAATAATAAAGGTAATTTTTTGTTGTGGTGTAATAATAGAAAACCTGTTGCCTAAAGTGCTGTTTTCAGTGCTTGGAATCATTTTAAAAGACATTAAAGTAATTAATGCTACTCCCATATCTATGGACCCACTAAAGAACCATGCATTCAGGGGACAGATTGCATCATTCAGGGGGCAGTTCCCTCTTCCTAGGTGTAGGAGGAAGGCCCGCTTGTTCGTGCCAGCCACCTGGCTAGATTAGCCCTAAAATAACCACACAGAAACTGTATTCATTAAATCATTGCTTAGCTCATTAGCTCTAACTTCATTTTGGCTAACTCTTACATATTAATTTAACCCATTTCTATTAATCTGTGTATCTCCACGTGGCAATGGCTTACCAGGTAAAATTCCCAGTGTCTTTCTCTGGTGGCTCCATGGCGTTCCTTTCCAACTCTGCCTTTCTTCCTCCCAGCATCAAGTTTCATCTTCCCTGCCTACCTAAGTTCTGCCCTATCAACAGGCCAAAGCAGTTTCTTTATTCCTTAATGGTAATTATAACACACAGAGGGGACTCCCACATCACCAGAAGCTTGAATGTGTAGTTTCTTAAATATTCGTTATATGTTTATATTATCAGTACATTGGATATTTATACACTAGAGAAATTGTCTCTAATTCCTAAAAATAGTCTTATACATATCTGATACTCTAGTCATCAAATAAGCTATGCAACTTTACTGAATATTTTAATCTTTTCAAAACACTTACCCAGTTGTTAAATGAGATGATTACATGATCACTCTAGTCCCCAAAGAACAGAGTTTAGTGTTGGTTGATGATGCTGTGCTACAGATGAACCTTACTAAGCAGGAGTGTTAGTGACATCAGAAAGTGGCCTTCACACTATCTCTTGAAAAAGCAGATCATAAGAACATAGTGCTTATAGAACAGTGAAAGTATCAAGATCCAGTTGAGAAAAAAAAAATCCAACAGTGTTTCATTTGGAATCATGATGCAAATATTTGACCCACATTTTGATGACTTAAGTTTTGCCTAGCTGAGATTAAATAATAATCCCCAAGAAAGAGACAAGTCTATTGAGATCTTTGTTTATACTTGAAGCACAGATTTTTTTTTTGTGCTTTGCAAAGAGAAAGACATGGAACCATTGGTGCGGGAGAATTGTCTGTATTCTGTCAATCATGATTTAAATAAATGCTGATTGGCCATTAGCCAGGATGTATAGGTGGGACAACCAGACAGGAAGTAGAGGTGGAGCAAGGAGAATAGAATTCTGGGAAGCAGGAAGCTCTCTCGGCACTCCTACCTGGACCACTGAAGAAGCAGGCTGTGACCCTGCCCCACTGAGAAAAGGTACCTAGCCATGTGGCTAACATAGATAAGAATAATGGGTTAATATATGCTACAAGAGCTAATAAGAAGCCTGAGCTAATGGGCCAATCAGTTTATAACCTAATATAGACCTCTCTGCATGATTTTCTTTGGGACTTGCCAGCTGTGTGATACCAGGCAGGACATAAACCCCAACAAGTCTGGCCCTTCATGCTACAAACCATGATTGTGTATTGGTTTTGTAATACAGCATTGATAGCACTGCCACCCTAACATCTGGATCCAATTTGTGGTGTAACCGCTTAAACCCCTTGCACACACTGAAAGCTGTGGGCCTGTCACAAAAATTATATAAATATATAAACAGATGAAGAGCTTGCTGGTTTTGTTTTAAAACATTGGTTTTATTTCTACATGTGAAACAAAATATACTTAGTAAGTTGGGAACATTAACAAAGTTTTGTTACTTTGACCAGAGAGTAAGGATCCTTGAAAATCATCTTAGGTACACTAACGTTCAATAGAAGTGTTGACATTTCAGATGCTGACGTATTTACTAGTGTCTTGACCAAGTTCTTCTTGGAGCAGTGAAATTTTATACTTTATATTTTATACTTTTTATCTGTATTTGAAAGGATGGACAGTCATTTTGACTTTTGATAATGTGTATACTTTTCTTTATCTCTTTTAACCCAATAATCATAATCGTCTAAAAGGAAAGAAATTGAGAGATAACAAGTTGATCAATGTCAAAATCACCACTGTGGCACAGGTGTGAAGAAAGTCAAGTAGTATGAATTTCTATATTATTTTTATACCATCTTATATCACTTTTTGCTTAAATATAAGGATAATGAATCCATTCTCTCTCTCTCTCTCTCTCTCTCTCTCTCTCTCTCTCTCTCTCTCTCTCTCTCTCCACTCCCCTCTCCTTCTCTCTCTCGTTTTTCCCTACAGGGTTTCTCTGTTGGTGGGAAATGTGGCTAGGTAGAGGTAGAGGTCACCTTCCAGCCTTATGGTGTCATTCTTCTCATGGGAGATGAAACCTCCACGGAATAAGGACAGACACGCTCACAACAGCATAATAACCTGCTCACTGCTCCCAGATGTAAATCCTGCTAGAATACACACCTAACACTATCTGACTCCTCTGTATTCATGAGGGAGTTCAAATCTCATTGCTCCACTTCATTCATTTGTCAATTGTCCTCATTTTCCAAGGATAGCTTATTTCCTGTGTACTCTTTCTCACCTACATTCCATTACTGGCTTTCTTTGCTTCCCGACTCTATGTTTATTGTTCTCCTGTGTGCACAATTGGATCTTTTCAACCTGTAAAGTTGCTGATCTTTCAGATGAAATATATACATCTCCAAATACATTTCTTTTATGTTTTGTAGAAACTCAAGATTATTCGATTTCTTGCAGTTTTACATAATCTGTGGGGGTCAGAGTACATCATCATATTTCATAATTATCTCTTCTGTTTTAATAGACAGTTCTAGCACTAATCCTTCCTATTCATACTTTTTTTTACATCTAGAACAGAACACAATTCACCTCTATGCCTGTCTTCAACTTCTTGTACCAATGAAACAATGTTTTATTATTTTCTCTGTAGTCCTATCTATATAATTATATTAATTGTCTATGCTCCCCTGTGATTATTATTCCAGATTACTGCTGATATCTCTTTCCTTATAAAAGTTTCAGAGCATGGTCAGCTGCACAAGGGTAAGCCTATGGTTCTTACTTTTCATACTGGTATTTAAGAATTTTATCCTGATTTTTCTTTCTTTTACAGCTAGAGGTATTGCTTTTCTATCTACTTTGATCATCTTCCTAAAGAATACTAAATTTTATCTTCTTTTCTATCAGTCTTCTAAAGTCCCTGCTTCTTCAAGTTACTGTAACTACTTCATTCCTAACTGAGCTTTCAGTTGATGACACATTTTTAATTTGAAAAAAAGTAAAATGCATAATTAAATCAGAATTTTTGTAAGTTTCTGTATCATATCTCATCACCTGAAGATATTCTTATTAATATCCATCTTTTCTTCACATTGGTATAGATAAAATACTAGCATACAAATTCCCAGTGTATCTCTTTTGCAGTTATCTTGCAACAATCTGTCATCCTGAATCAGAGACTCATAGAAGATTAACAGACCTTATCCCAGGCTAGTCTTTTCTTGTCCATGTTTTCCCCGAAGCTGCTGTCTGATTTTTTATAACTTGTTACAGACACAAAGGAATCACTCTCAACTCGTTCTCATTTTTTCCCTCCTTTAGCTCTCCATTTTGTAATCAAATGACCACTCTTTGGTTTCTAAATTATTTAAAATATTTTGTCACCCTTGGTCAATCTCTGCTTGTTTTAGTTTTTGGGACACAGTGAATATTTACTCTTCCATTCTTCCGTCTTTGTTGGCACTTTACTTCTTTGTTGATTTTTCCACATATGTCTGGCTTTTAAGTTTGCTTTTTCTCAATATTTAAAATCTTAACAGCTCCTCATCTACTTCTGTATCTCCTGCCTGTTACTCTCCATCTCTGTGTCCATTTAGGCCAGCATATAACAAGAAGACTTTTGTGCTTGGATATTCTATTGTGTTCAACTGATCTATGTATCTGTTTCTGTATCAATATTATGCTGTTTTTATTGCTAAATATCTTTAATGTATCTTAGAATCTGGAATGGCATATTTAAGATGGAATTCTACTCAGATATAAAGAAAAATTAAATTAGGAAAATTTTCAGGAAACTGGTAGAATTAGAGCATATTATACTGTGTGAAGTAGCCAAGACTCAGAGAGGCAGACATGACGTGTTCTCTCTTATTTGTGACTTCTAGCCCTTAAACTCTAGATGCGAACATAAAACCTCAATTAATCAAAGAAATAAGGTAAAAAGGGATCAAGTGAGAGGGCTGCTCTAGAGTGGAAAGTGTAAATCAGGCCAGTCACTATGGAAATTTGTTTGGAAGTTCCTCAGAATGCTAAAAGTAACTACTAGATGATCTTGGTTGCTACTTCTGGAAATATATTAAAAGAAATGTAATTCACCATGCTACAGAGATATCTGCACATTTCTGTTTAACTGAAACAATTTTGACAATATCCTAGTGAAGGAGTTAGTAGACAAATGTATAAAGAATATGTACTGTAATATACTATTATTCATCTATAAAGAAAAAGTAAAATATGTCATTTGCAAGAAATGGATGAAACTGAAGTCCATCACATTCAGATAAGTTGGGCTTAAATATTTAAAGAATACATGTGGAATCTATTATGCACTTAGGAATTTCTTTTTTATCATTATATGTTTCTTTTTGTTGTGGTTTTGAAGAGTGAACCTAGAACATTGTACTTGCTAGTTTTATCAATTAATCTGTTCTGGTCCTACAAATTCTCAATGGCTAATACAGATGTCCCTCAAAGGATATAGAAGTTATATCCCAATAAACCTGTAATAAGTTGTAAATATCCTAAGTGGAAAATATGTTTATTACATCTAGCCCTTTGAACACTGTAGGCTGTTGACTTTTGAGACTAGCTTTGGCTGGAGCTTTAGCCTGTTGTCATTGCCCATAAGTCTGTTTCATATTGCTAACCTTAAAGAAGACATGAAGTTGGGAGGAAGAAAATACTTGAGGGGTCTTACTATTCCCCTCTCTAGATCTACCATCCTTCCCCAACACCATGTGGCTAAAAACCACAAAAAAAGACAAAAATGTGGCACTTGACTTTCTGAATGTGGGCTACCTTTTCCTCAATATATTATTTTCTAGTTTTAGCCATTTACCTACACAATTTGCAACCTAGTATTATCTTACAGATAAGTAGTAGACATCTATTCATCAGCCATGTTTGGGAATTTCCCAAAACCCAAACCCACCCAAGTCACCCTTGTACTTCTAGGCATAGTTTTCATACTAAAGATTTAATACTACTAGCCTGATGAGATCAAAACATTTTTCCCATTAATATGTTTTGGTTCTTATCACTGAATTGGAATTCATCTAATGAAATATCAATAGGGAGCATCTAAAGGATTGACCTACCAACTCCTCAAACCTGTTCTGAAATCAGCCATTTTTGAGAACCAACAAAACCAACCAGAGGTAACCTAGAAGTTCACATCTTACAGAGAGCCAATTGGAGATGTCTACTTGACCAGATCTTATTGCAAAAATACATATTAAAGGACTAAGTATGTCTCCTCCCAAATGCACACATCCTATAGAAATGTTCCTTAATGAGAATTACTTAGGTAAACCCCAGAACACATAACTCAAAGAACAATTATACTCTTTATTGAATAATTCGAAGTTTAAAGAAAATGTGAAAAATAACTCAATAAATACAGAAAGGATAGTAATAAAAGCATGAGTGATGACTGAGATAAAACCAACAAACAGGTCAGTGAAAAAAAACAAAAGAACTTGTAAACTTAATTCAATAAAAAGAGAGATACTGAAGAGAATTCAAGATGAAATGAAGAGTGAATTCAAAAATTCAATAGCCCAATTAAAAAACACATCTCAAAGTGATGCTATTAAGAGACCATGAGACCTTTAAGAGGTAGAATTAGTGAAATATCGTTGGTCAATGGCCATCAAAAGGAGTCACATAGCTCTTGTCATATTTCAAGTTAGCTCTCTGAAGATCCAGTTATAATGTCCATTCCCCTAGAGTTCTGGCTTGTTATATGACATCTCTCTTACTAGTATGTCCCCTGCAGTGGCACCATCTGCTATAGTGTATATTATAAGAGTGTACATTACAGTGCCATGCTGTTTTGACATTTTTCTTCCCAAAATCTGTTCTAATACTAAATCCCTTTTTTATAAAGATTCCATTATAAATATTTCTTTATAAAGACTTTTATATAAATATACATTTATAAAAATATAATAAGTACATTGTTATAGTAGCTGAAAAATGTACCTAATAAAACTCCTAGTATAAAAATATCACATCTGGTTCTTGACTCAGGATTGGCTAAAAAAAAGGGTGTTGAAAGAATGGAAAAACAGGAACCCAGGTGGAGATGTGTATCATTTACTGAACCCACTGACCACAGTGATGAGTAAACATATTATTATTAAAAGAATTAGCTTTAGATCTCAAGAGGCAAGAAACTTCAACTTTACTATGTTATTCCTCAAAATTAATACTATTGAAATATGAAATGTTTGGAGCTTTCTATAAATAATTCCAAACTATTATCAAGAGAGTCGAGTGACTACTTCTGTTCTTTTGCCATTGCTGTTTAGCTGTCGAGCATCTTCTCTGAATCTTCTCCTCTTGACGGTTGAACTGATTGATGTATTAGAAACCCAACTTAAGTATTTGGCAGTGAACTCATGTTTTTTTTAAAGATTTTATTTATTTATTAAATATTTTTTATGGTTTATTTAACTTTATCTTATGTGCATTGGTGTGAATGTGTCAGATCCCTTGCAACTGGATCTTTAGACAGTTGCGAGCTGTCATGTGGGTGCTGGGAATTGAACCCGGGTCCTCTGTAAGAGCAGTCAGTGCTCTTAAACACTGAGCCATCTCTCCAGCCCCCTGAACTCATGTTTTGATAGATAATGTAATGCTCATGAATATGGAAAGTTTGATGTATCATTAAGATACATTGAGATTCACAGGTGTGGGATAAGCCATTTTTTTACATGTAAGTTTTATGTTAGTACTGTATGATGATTTATACACTCCCAGAACATGACCCCATTGAGAACAAGTGGCAGGATGCTGGATGTAGGCCAAATTCAATTTAAACATGTCTTCTCAGTCTCAGACATATTATCTAACAGGCCTTATGTAAGTGACATCAACCCAATGGACAAAACATTGGAAACAAGTGAGTCAAGGACATTTGAAAGGTTCACAGAAGGAAAATAGAGTGATCATAACAAATAATTATTTGCGGGGCATCACCTGGGCATTAGTCTCTATCCCAGGCATTGCTCTTGTCCTTTATGGCTTACAACCTAAAGAAAAAGCAGAAACATATGGTTAAAAAGTAACAGTGCTCTAAAAATGAAGAGTTTAACTGTGGCTAGTGGAAGAGCCACTTTTTAATGTAGATTGTTAAGAAAGAGGCAAAGGATGTACTAACAAAACTCTCAAAGAGAGCAAAAAGGGTAAAAGGCAAGGAAATGTGTTGGAAAGACCAGGCAGCTCCAAGTCATGCAGACAACTATAAGGACCTTGGAATTCAAGTTTACAGAGAGGCTGCTGTAAGCGAGTAAGCAGGTAAGAGATGTGACATGGCCTGTGCTTCACCTGGGGGAGTGGATGCACAAAGGGGAGGGGAAAACATTGGAAACATCAAGATCGGTCAGGAGGCTGTTGCAATAATCCAACTGAGATGCAGGCACAACTCAATAAAGATGAAGATATATTATCAAATCATTGTATGTTTTAAAGCATTTACCGCTAAAATCGGGTTCGCCCAGATTGGTGGTCCAGCTCAGGAGAGTAGGAAGTGACTCAGGAACGAGTGAAATGAAGGGAACTGAGGTGAACCACGGGTGTCTATCTTTAAAAACCTGAGAGAATGAATGATTAAAAATGTAAACATCTATGATATCAGATTATATATTTTTAAATTTTGAATTTTTTGTTTGTTTAGAGCATATAACCATCTACGGCTCTACAGTTCCATGTTTTATAAATGAATGCATATAAACACATATTGAAGATATGTACCTCAAACTGCTTTTACAAAAAACAGTTCACAATCTAAATAATGTGAAGATTATTGGCTCATAGGAACAAAAACAACAACTCATTAGTAGGCTTATAAATCTTACATTGATTTTGGCTCTACCTGATTTTCTGTTCTCATTTTCTGTTATGGTTAGTTTCCCCTGATACCAATACTAAGATTTAGGAGTGGGAAAGATTTATTGGGCAGTAACACTTGCGAAAGGAAAAGGGAAGAAGCCCGAATGAGCAGGACTGAGTAGGATGCAGACTTGCCACAGCCCCTGCCAGCCCAGCAGGAGCTGGAGGAGCCCTGTGCTGGGCAGAAATGACTCAGCTCCTGCAGGGCTGCCGTGCAAATCCACTGGCCAGGGCGCCTTGAGAAAGCATGGCTTCTGTTCAAAAGTCAACTGCATCCTAAGGAAACAAATCCAATTCACGCAGCGTGAAACAGTTACATCTATAGGGAGATCTGAGAGGTGCATGTGTCTCTGGTCTTCATGCTAGTGCCCTCTGCCCCAAACAATTACCTCAAAGATTTTCATCCAATGTCCTTTTGCCTGAAAACCAAGTTTCTCTGTTCTAACAGCGCAGTTCAACACTAACTGTAGCACTGGGGCACAAACCTCAACTGTTTCTTGGCTGTATGGGATTGAGCCAATTACTAAACTTTTTTTCTATATTTATAGATGTTTGTTTGAGCTTTTCTGTTGTAAATTAGAAATAAAAAGAGAATCTAAGAGAGTATTGTCATAGGAAAGCTAAAGTGTTTATATATTAAAGATGGAAAGATGCCTCAGCAGTTAAGAGATCATGTTGCTCTTAGAGAACTCAGGTTCAGTTCCCAGTACCCATTTGGTGATTCATAACCACCTCTCGCTCCAGTTCCAGGGAAATTAATGCCATGTTCTGGTCTCTGCAGATGCCAGGCATATACATACTGCACATACACACATGGAGGCAAAATACTCATACACAAAAGTTAAAATACCTTTAAAAATAAAAAAAACTGTTTAAAATATAGTAGCTACTGAGAAAAATATTAATTAAATATCATATAGTCAATGAAATCTATAATTAGAATATTATCAAAATTCTTTATGTATTAGACAAACAATTTTCATCACAAAAATGAAACAAAACATATTGATTGGCATATGCAATTTTACAAGATATCATAAATTTTTGAGGGAATAAACTTAGTATTTCATAGATCTATTGCTTGCAAGAATGTGGGATGTTAGTGGAGAGGGAGGAATAAAACATGTCCTGATTAGCTAGTTATGGGTGTTGGCGGGGATTTATAACAATTGCCATTAATTTGGTTGAAAAATCTGTAAGGCTGGAAAATATTTTGGGGGCTAGTGTCTGCTTTGCATGACATCAGCTGGTTTGGCTCTTTCCAGGCTGGCTTACTCCTATGTCTGTAAATTGAGAACTGGACTGGCATTCAGGATCCCCAAATGGACCTTTCTGTGAGCTGAATGGACTTCCTTGGTTGTGACAGCCTAAAACTCATACAGAATTATGTAGCCTTTTATGGCCCAGCCTAAGAAGTCACACTGCATCACCTTTTCTGACTTTGTATGCAGATATAGATCTCCCTATAGTTCAATGGGATGAGCTTCAACTCCCACTGTAAGAGTTGCATATAAGCAACACCTGAATCAGCAATGGACACAGAAGGTGCCCTCCAGACTCTGCTGGGGTCCTATTGAAGCAAGAAACATCAACCCAACCCGGGCCTGCATTGGTGACAGTCACAACACAGTCTAGCAGTGGCAGGGGATTCTAACCCTGGCCAACAGTGAACTCCAGCTATGCACCTACACCACACCATGCAGCTAGGGTGGACAGAACACAGCCAAATGCACCAACCAGGAGCCCACCTGGTGAGGCGATTGGGCACTCTAATGATTTCTTTGTGTTGAGGAAGCCTGGCCCAGTCTAGCATCATGATGACCACAGACAGACCCACACACAGGCTGCCCACCCCAGGCACTGAAAAGAAAACACAGGCACACCTGGTATCCTGTAGCACAAGCCAGAAGGGCACTATTAGAGTGAGCAGGAGAGAGAGAGAGAGAGAGAGAGAGAGAGAGAGAGAGAGAGAGAGAGAGAGAGAGAGGAGAATGAATGTTTCAGGTCCTGTGGAAGGAGGCAAATCTGAAGACACAGGAGAAGGGAGTGGGGTAAAATGGTGAGGGAGCTGACCTCTTAACCAGCAGCAACATGAAGAGAAGCAAGCCCTGCACCTTGGGCAGCACAGCAGACATGACCCTGCTAATGAGAGCACAGGTAAGCCAGCCCTGAGGACAGGATCCTGGGAGACCTAGCCCCACCCTTATCTGCTACATAGCAACATAGGCTGAGGAAAGATGCACCCCATCTCCACCCCCATCAACGCTGGGGCAGGTGGGAGAGCTGGCCCTGAGAGTCATAAGAGCAGGAGAGCTGTCTCTGATGCCCGCCAGCTACAACGCTTGGGAGAGCAGGCCCTGTACCTTCACAGGGGCAGCACAGTAGAGCAAATCCTGTCAGTGCAGGTGTGGGTGAGCCAGCCCCAAAGTTGTGAGCATGAGAAAGTAGCCCTTATTTCTCACCTGTCTTGTGACATAGATGGGGGTTGGGGTGGGAGGTAGAAATGCACCCCACATCAGTGCCAGAGGCAGGTGAGCAAGATGGCCCTGTGGTCATAAGAGTGGGAGAGCCATCAGTGATCCCCACCAGCTACAACACTTGGGAGAGCAGGCCCTTCACCTCTCCAGGGCAGCACAATAGAGCCAACACCGGTGTAGGTGAGCCAGATCTGAAAATGTGACCATGGGAGGGCTGTCCCCATTTCCCATCTGCAGGCCAACCCTAAAGCTACCGAAGACCAAACCCAGGGTTATGACTTGGTCTGTCCCAACATCCACCCCATCTATGATCTACTGGAGCACTGGAAGGGACCTGACCTGCAGACCCAAAGCTCCAGGATTTCCACTGCAGGATTTCCACAAGATAGAGGGTTGAAGCCACAAAACAATCCCACACCAGTTAAGAATTATGGATAGTAAAAAAAAACTTATTTATTTGAGGGGAAAATCTTACAGATCACGTCCCAAACAGCAGTCCTCTCGTTGCAAAGAGGAAACAGAGAGTAGCAGCCGGAAAGGGAGCCGGAAGCAAGAGAGAGCACCCACGGTTCCCGCTGCTTTATAAACTACAAGAGACCATACCTCAGTGGGCTGGTATCTTAAAAGCTATCAGCTGAAGGAGAAGAATGTGCTCCCATAGCAGAGGGTAAGGCGGCAGTGGAATCTCCAGAGTCTGAGGCCCAGCATCAAGGGCATAGTGGAGAACAGGACCTCGAACCAGTCAATGACTCTTTGCAATAAGCATTTCAAGTAGAGGTATATGGACAAAAAGGTATAGGGCATGACTTGTTGGGTCGCACGACAGCTTTCATGGTGAGATTTTTAATTCCTTCCCCCCTTTTTTTTATCATTTTATTTTCTTCCTTTTTTAACTCTTGAATTTTGCTCTATTTGTGGAGGGGTGCAGGGGCAGAGGGAAATTTCGAAGTGATAGGGGAATGAATGGGATCAAGATACACAATGTGAGAAACAGAATGAATGAATAAATAAATAAATAAATAAAGTTTTTAAGAAAGATCTGCATATAAGCTGAAGCATCATAGGATCAGTACTGGAAAACTCAGTTCACCCTTTGAGTGAAAATAATGGTGGCGCTTTTCTGCTGTTCATGCAACAGCAAGAAAAACGGTTGTCATTATAGGAAGTAAGTAAAAAAGTGATGAAATAATTAGCAAAATAGAGTATAGCAAAGGTTTGAAGAAAACAACCTCTGACACAAAATATCCCCACATCCGCATCTTGACAAATGAATCCCATTTTAAAGTTTCATGCAGTGTGCACTGCATCTGTTTAGAGAGTTCTTGAGTGCATGAAAACCAATGGAAAGTACTCGGTACCTATGCTTGTTACTACAATGCCCTGAGTTTAGATCACTCAGTTTGCGTTTTTAAACCCCACTGCAAATCCTAGTGTAACAAGTAATCTGAGATAAATCAACTATTCCTGTGCTGCTGTTTCTGACTGTGACTCCCTGCAGGTCATTCTGCTCTGTCATTTACCTCTTCTGCCTTCTGTTATTGCTGGTTAAACACTTGCTCTTTATGGCTGAATGATTTCTGAAATGGAAGATTCTTATAAACTACTATCTGACTAAAATGATAAAAGTTCAAAAGAGACAGAGACACTGCTAATTAACTTAGAAAACTGTAGAGATCCCATCCAATTAAAAAGCAAATTATCTCGTGCGTGTGTGTGTGTGTGCGTGCTTGTGTGTGCGTGCGTGCGTGCATGTGCGTGTGCGTGTGCGTGTGTGTGTGTGTGTGTGTGTGTGTGTGTGTGTGTGTATTATATGAGTACTGAGCAGGTAGCCAAACTGTCTGGTGTTCCCATTTAATTTGGCTACTTACTAACCATGAGCCTCTTGGACAAGTTGCTATATTTTTGCCTCAGTTTTATTATGTGTAAAGAAGAGGGGTAATCAATACCTTCCCATATGCTAAAGTGATAACTGAAGGACGTCTGTAATGCCAGTAGAGCTTGGGCTGGAACACAGAGAACCAATGTTACTTCTGCAGCTCCTGATTTTCTCTTTGTTTCACCATGTTTTATCTCTGGACTCCATTCAAACTTCCCTTGGGAATAATCTCAATTGTGTATTTTTAACTTAATTTTCTGGAATAATCTTACCTCCTGGTTGGTTCTGCTGCTTCTTAAGAAATATGTTTAATTCCTTTAAAATATTTGTATTAATCTTGTAAATTTTATACGTATTTATCAGTCTGATTATTTCTGTATATATGTGTTTGGTCATTGTCATCTTCCTCATTCCTTATCTCTTAATGTAGAGGGAGAAATGTATTTGTGCCCTTAAAAGGCTCCTAACTGATGGAGAAGTATTTATATCAAGATGCCAGTTCCAAAATCTACTCCAAGGGAAACTTTAGGACATGCTTTTTTTTTTCTCTAGTATGACTTAGTGACCAACATGGGAGAAATGGTTCCTAGATTTTCCACATTTTGCTGTTTTTGATTGATTTCCCTTTTGCTTTCTGCAGAGGGGTAAGTTTGCACACTCTGGCAGTGGTCAGACTTTCTTTGCTTTGTTTAATGGAGTGTTAAACCCAGTCTGAGTTACAGACTTTGGAAAAAGATAAATTCCCCACACAATTTATTTAAAAGTTGAAGACTGTCTCACTTTTTGGTAAGAGAAATTATTAACCCATTTATAGATCATTTTTCTTCAGACTGTGTTGAATGTCTTCTGTGAACAGCTCTTAGGAATGGGGACTGCCGGGATGAGAGAGGACTAGGAAAGCCTTCTGAACAAGTTGTTTTAGTGAGGGAGGTTTCAAATTCACACATCTTAGCCTACATCCATGGAAAGAAGTGACAACGAGGGTCAGATAAGCACTCTAACATATCGATTCCGGGCAAAAGTGGAATAATAAGCCGTTCATGTCTATCTTATGTTCTTGAGAATGCTGTTTATATGGCCATTTGTGATTCGATGTGCCTCTGAAACTCTGAGAATCAGAAGGGTTAGGGGTGGTTTCCAAGGGAGAAAAAGAGAGGAATAATTGTTGTCATTAAATTGCAGTCTGTACGAATGGAGTAAATTAGCATCTTATCATTATTTACAGATGGGAGGATTGACCTTCCATCAGAGAAATTCTCATATTCAATGAGAAACAGAACAAGGAACATCACTCATGGTTTCTGAGTCCTGTTTCTAATATCAAAGAATATACAGTTCAGAATGGGTCTCTAGAAAACTATGTCTAATATTTTGTCACCTAAGCATATGTTCAGAGTCAAGTGCTCTGATCTTTGAGTTTGACAATAAAGATGATTATTGCTTTTGTACAAAATTCCTAGGTTTTAGAGATAAAATGGTAGATAGAGATAATGTCTAAAATGATATTGCTTCAAGATGGAATGACTCATCCACATGAAGGATTCACCTGTTTGGGGAAGGAAAGAAAGGGTCATTTTAGTGAATCAAAAGGAAAAATAAAAGGGACCTATGAATCTTAGCTGGATTATTATGTAAACAGTTCTCAACACAGAACTACAAAATTAGTACAAATTCTTCTGTCTACAAAACAGTGTCTGCCAATTATTTGGAAGTTTTCCAGATAAGAACTACTTTTCGTTCTTATTTTACATTTATCAATCTTATTAATTCTGTATATATGTGTGTCGTCATACATATGCTGCAGGATAATTCATAAGAAGCAATTCTCTTCTTTCACACTTGGGTTCTGGGGATTGCACTCAAGTCTTCAGGCTTGGTACCAAGCACCCTTACCCACTGACTTATCTCACCTGCTCAAATGTGGCATTTTTAACTTAACATGTTCTTAAAATCATAAGTACTTTTCTGACTTCACACACAGGTACGCATACGTGCATGTGTACACGCACACACACACACACACACACACACACACACACACGCAAACCCCACACACATCAGAACACAGTTTTGTACTCTAAGTCTGTAATCTGGATCAACCAGTAAATGAATGTTATTCTAATAAGAAGACATGCTTTGGAAATTGACTGGGTGAGAATTTTGCTACCTAATTAAAGCGAGCACAGAAAACATGGTATCTAAGGAAGTTATCAGTAACACTGACACCTCCTGAGGGAAGATGGTCCTGACGCATTCCTGTGACTTTGACTCATTGCTACATTTGGTCCCAGTTTTTTTCTTAATTGTCATGGAACAGAATCATTTTTAATGACAAATGCCCTTCTGCCAAGAGTTCAGAGATAAGAGAAGTAAAGTAATTTAGCATCAACTGATTATATTGGATGAGGGCAGAATGTGTTTGTAACTGTAACTAAAGAAATTATGTAGTAATTGAAGTGTCAATGTTAGGCAGATTATATAGAAACAGATGTTGTGAGGCTATGACTGCACTTTCAAAGGAAGAGGAAGAGGAAAGAATGAAAGAATTGCAGAATCAGGCTGGCTGGGGGCGGGGTCTGTGTGAACACTGAGAACATCCACACCTGAGTATAGTCACAGTTTGGACATAGTTGCCTTCTTTTTTTTTCTGGAGCAGCAGATTCACTTGAGATATTACAATTAATTGTTCTAAAAATCACTTTTAAAGTTCAGTATATCTTGTTTTATGTCCAGGTCTTTGATCTGTTTGGACTTAAGTTTTGTGCAAGGTGGAAGATATGAATCTATTTGCATTCATGTGCGTACTGACAACAAGACCAGTATCATTTGCTGAAAATTCTTTTTCCCATTGTATATTTCTAGTTTCTTTATCAAAAATCAGGTATCCATAGGTGTGTTGATTTATATCTGGGTCTTTGATTTAATTCCATCAATCAGCTTAACTGTTTTTATGTCAATACCATGCAGTTCTTATTACTATTGCTCTATAGTATAGCTTGAAATCAGGGATGGTAATACCTCCAGATATTCTTCTATTGTAAATGCTTCTTTTAGCAATCCTGTGATTTGTTTTCCATATGAAAATGAGTGTTGTTCTTTCAAGTTATTTTTTGTTTATTTATTTATTTATTTATTCTATATGTTTTTTCACATCTTGTATCTTGATCCCATTCATTCTCCATCCATTCGAGTCCTCCTCTGCCCCTGAGACCCTCAACCCATGAATAAAACAAAATTCAAAAAAAAAAGAAGAAATTAAAATGAGAAAAATACAAAAAGGAAAGAATTAAAAATCTTGTCGTGGAAGCTGCAGTGTGACCCAACAAGTCATGCTCTATACCCCTTTGTCCATATATCTCTATTTGCAAGTACTCGTTACAGTCATTGGTCTGGTTCGAGTCCCCTTGTCTCCACTACATATTCGATGCTGGGACCCCACTATGACTCTTTCTGGACATCCTGCTGCCACCCTATTGTGGAGATCCTAGAGCATTGGGTTGGTGGGTCTGGTTCCTTCACATACTCCAGGACATCAAAGATGGGGTGGATGTGGGGACAGGCCAAATCATAACCCTATGTCTAGGCCTGGGCTATAGGGTTCCTCCACCAGGTGGGAAATGGGGGCATTCTCATGGTCTTTTCTGAGGGGAGATGGCAGTGTGTGCAGGGGGGGCGAATCTGGAGAAGAGGAGACGTGGAGGTGGGAAGACTAAGGGAGGTGATATAATATATGAGAGAAGAATCAAAGAAAAATGTCTTCCTTATAAGAGGCATTGGGGGCCTACCATTAGGATACAATGTCCTAATTCTTAACCTGTTTTAATCATAACAAGTCAGGGATATTTTTACCAGCATTTTAGTACAACTATAATAGTTTATTTAAATTTCTTCATATTGTCTCATTCTCCTTATAAACCCTGTAAATCCAGTCTAGGGCAGTTAGAGATTTACTCGACATTGCCTTATTTATGATCACTGTGAGAGTATATTTACATCCATCATTTATTCCCAAAGAGAGCCAGAGCTTTCTCTGCAGTAACCAGGATACAAAGGAAAACTAAGAAATCTGTTATTGCTCTCTCTTAAAGAATCCAAGTTTTCCAAGAGAATGCAGGAGGATCTAAACCCTAAGTAGAATCAGTTTTTGGCATTTATTTTTTTCTTTGAATAATTATTACATATGTTTCCATAGCCTTTTGCATGGCTTTGTGTGTATGGCATGATTTGCATTATTTTACACCTAAGATCCACATGCATGCACACTTGTATAACAACTTCACTTACACTTTGATGTCTGTTTTGGCTACTGATTCGCTGTAAGAAATATGGTCTTTATCACTTAAAACCTTGTACTGTGAGGTTCAAACTCTAACACCAGAGAAGAGGCTAGACAGTTGGCCACTGGTTAAGAACACTCACTGGTCTTCCAGAAGACCTGAATTCAGTTCCTAGACCTACATATAGAGGCTCACAACCACCTGTGAGCTCAGATCCAAGGAATTCAACACCTTCTTTTGGTCTCTGTTGGTACCACCCCACACACATATTCATATACATACCCAAACAAAGACATGCATAAATGCACACAATTTTTTAAAAATGTCAATGTAATGATGACTAACAATATTCTGCTATATTCACAGATTGATGCCTAGCTCAATAGTCATTAGAGGGCCTTCATTCAGCAACTGGTAGAAACAGATACATAAACCCACAGTCAAACATTAGACTGAGCTCAGGAAATCCTGCTGAATAGAGGGAGGAAGGAGTGTATAAGCCAGAGGGATCAATGAAATCACAAGAAAACCCACAGAATGAACTAACCTTGGCTCATAGGAGCTCAAAGAGACTGAATCAACAATCAGGACTGCGTGAGACTGACCTAGGCCCTCTGCACACATTTGACAGTTGCATAGCTTGGTCTGCTTGTGGGTCTCCGAACAGTGGGGACAGGGGCTGTCTCTGAATCTTTTATGAGTCTTTGGTATCCTATATCTCACACTGCCTTGTCCAGCCTTAGTGCAAGGGGAGGTGCTTAGTCTCACTGCAACTTGATAAGCCATGTTTTGTTGATATCCATGGGAGGCCTTCCCTTTTTTGAATTGAAATGGAGAAGGAGTGGAGGGGGCCTAGGCCGAAGGAAAGTGGGCAGAGGGAATTGAGAGGAGAGGAGAAAGAGAAACTGGGGTCAGGTTGGAAAATAATAAATATTTAAAAGTTAAAATAAATGTTTTAAAAATAAAATATAGTCAGAGAAGGAAGACCAGGGGGAGTCAGAAGGCTGAAGAAAGGTGAGTGGTTCTAGACAGAAGCAACATATTTTATTTACTTTAGGTGAAATCTTTTCACCTCTGATCTCAGGGTTGATTTATACAAAATTCACACAACCCTGGGGCATTTTGCCAGGAATGATTGAACAATGGATTAAATCACTGCCTGGTCCAAGTTACTTGGGTATCCAGTGTCAAACATCTTTGGTCCATTCTGTATATTTGTATCAGGACATTTGTGTCTAAACCTTGATCAGCCCTTGCAGCCTTCTATTTCCTCTACTCCAATCATTTAGAGACTTTGTAGGGACTCTCCTTGGGGATGCTCCTTGGGCCCCTACTGCATAGCAGCCATAAAGGGAAAAACAGCATCAGTTGCCAGACTATGTCTCCCAGAGTGAGAGTGAGAAAAACCACAGGACAAGATTAAGATGAGACCCACAGACTAGGCCTGCAGCCTAGGTCCTACAGTCTGCAGATGCTACAAGTTTCCCATGTTCTTTACATTCTGTTCTCTGGGGTTTCATGCTCTCTGCTCCTGGGAGTCTCTGGGTTCTCTGGATCTCAGGCCTTTTCAGCTCTTGAGCTTTGGAGGTCTTCCCCCATGGAGTCCATTGGCCTCTTTTGCAAATGACGTGTATGATATGAGCCCTTAGTGTATCACTTAAGTATTTTTTACAGGTTGAAAGGGAGGACTCATCTGAAACTGCCAGACATACAGATCTCAACTCAGCACTCTAGCTTCTTTGATCAATTTTTGGTTCTATTAAAATAATATTAGTGGACAGTTATACTGCCATTATTATCCATGTGGCCTGGGATTCCACACAGAACTAGCCTTACCCCAGGCACTGGAGGATACGATGCTCCTTTCCTTGTAGAGACTTGTTTCATTGGGATCGGCCTCCTGGATGCCCATTTCTTACACTATTACTTATATTTCACTGGTACTATAACCTCCTGAATTGCTGATGTTACTGCTTACTGGCCTCCATTGGTATAGACAAGCCAGGCTCTTTTACTTTTGAGTTTTCACTGTGACTCTAAATAAGTTCCAAGGCTCGTGGCTACCAATTCCCAACATGTAAGAGAATCAGAGGTTTACATGACATCATCAACATAATGGCATTTTATAATGGGCCAGATATTTTCCAAGATGAACAAGTTCCAAGGCATCAAGTCATGACATTATGTCCCTGGAGAAAAAGAATAAATGTACATTGTCTACTTTTTAGGGGAAAAAAAGGCGTTTTTGAATCTCCTGGGAAACAGAGAAGAATGTATTGGCAGAGTCACTACATAGGGGTGCCTACACAAAGTCAGACTCTGGCTCATCAGATTTATGGTGAATAACACAAATGCATGAGGAGGTTGGGTCTCTTCTCTCAGCTTTGAATCATACACACCCATTTGTCAACTTCCATCTGACTTCTACTCAGACTCCACAGGGGCACACTAGGGGCTGTGTGCTATTTCTATTACGCCAACAATTTCTAAATGTAGAATAGTTTGATTGATTTCTTCATGCCTCCCCCTGATATAAATATATATTAGTCACCATTCTTGGGGATCTCAGCACTTGTAAGGGGAGATGTCGGTGCCCACCACACTGGGGTTACAGCCCTCATTCACTGTATAAATTTACTAATGGTTATTTGGCAGGTTTTCAACCCTTGCAATATGCCCACACCTAGGATATATCTAGTTACTGAAAGAAATTCAACAAAGCTCTACATAAGGACAGAACAGTTTGCATTTTGAGAGCCCTGCATGTCCACAGCACATGTCATAGCACTGACAGTGCCAGCACCTGCATCATGCTTTGCAGCTGTGCAGGGAGATGACAAACACTGAGGCTCACTCTTCCCAGTGCAATGTGTACTAGTCTTGATACTCCCAGATCAGCTCCCCAAACACATGCGCACAACACGTGACCCACCAAAAGTAACTCCATGCACACAGGAGCCATAGAGTGTCCCCTTCTACCATGCATGATTGTGTCAGTGCTCCTCTGGAGAACTTTTCAGTTGTCTCACAGCCCTAGGCAAAATGTTGCTTTATTTTCATCTTTGAAAGGATGATCAGCACAGCTCATGACACCGGATGGAGAATTTCCCCCTAGCTTGCCTCATCTTCAATGAAAATGTCTTTATGACAGGCTCACTCAAAATCATTTGCCCCAGCTTTCATTTTCCCTTCTTTGGCTCCTATTTGCATGTGATGACTTTTCAACCCAGATAATCCTCTCTGTCGACCTTTACATCAGTAAAAAACAGGCGGTTTGCTTTCACAGCTGTTCTTCACCCCTTTCCTGGCACCCATTTCAGTTAGGCAGGGACCCCATCTCTCCCCACTTTCGACCATACAGTTAATCTTGCCAACTATGCCAGCTGTGTGGTTTGAGCTCTATCACCAGAGATGGAAGGTCACCAGAAACTGGGAGATTGAAGAAATGTGAGGAGTCACATGCAAATGGAATGCTCTGTGTTCAGTCTAGGCCAATGTTACTCACCTCTGCTATCAAGAGTGCATGTACACAAAATTCTTGCAAGGTAGAATTTTGCAAAAAATGTTTATGTAAGAGCTAACACTTTTTTCCTCATGTTCCCCTGATATCCCATGTAAGTCATCTTTAACTGATTTTATAGTTTCTTAGACGGCTAATGTTAACCATCTTTGGTCAAATATCCAAACTGATGCCGTGTTATCTCAACTATAATCGAACCTTACAAGATTCTGTTCCCTCCATGTATCTACTCTGTAGTTGATTAAATTGTCTCACTGTGTTGCTTGGGCCGGTTTAAAAGTCAGCTTGTCACACACAACTGATTTTTGTAAAACACTGTCAACTTCAAGTTGCATTACAGAACTATAGTATAAAAACGGCAGAGTTCAGCATGAGAACAGACATGTTGATCAATGGAGTAGATCTGAAGACCTAGACATAACCCCAGACATCTACAAAAATCTGAGCTTTTAAATAGATTCCAAAAAAATACACCAGTGAAAAGATAGCATCTTTAACAAATGTTGCTGCTCAAATTGTATGACTGTTGTAGAAGACTGAAAGTAGACCCATGTCTATCACCCTTCACAAAACTCAACTCCAAATGGGTCCAGGATGTCACTGTAAGACCTCTGGATCTGACAGAAGAGAAATTAATGTATTGGCTTGAGCCAATTTCACAGAAAAGAACTTTTTGGACAGGATATTAATGACAGGTTCTGAGGCCAACAACAAATGGGACCTTGTGGAGCTAAAAAGCATATAGAAAGCAAAAGACACCATCATTTGGGCATAGTGGCAGTCCATAGAATGGGAACCAAATCCACACTTGATACAGGAGAATTGTCTGTATTCTGTCAATCATGTTTTAAATAAATGCTGATTGGCCATTAGCCAGGCAGGAAGTATAGGTGGGAAAACCAGACAGGAAGTAGAGGTGAGGCAATAAGAACAGGAGTATTCTGGGAAGAAGGAAGCTCCCCCATACTCCTGCCCAGACCACCGAAGTAGCAGGATGTGACCTGCCCCGCTGAGAAAGGAACTGAGCCATGTGGCTAACATAGATAAGAATAATGGGTTAATATAAGCTACAAGAGCTAATAAGAAATCTGAGCTAATAGGCCAATCAGTTTATAATCTAATGTAGACTCTCTGTGTGATTTTCTTTGGGACCTAATGACTGTGGGACCTGGTGGGAGGACAGAAACCAACCAAGCCCTTCATGTTACACACACTAATTGTAAATCTGATAAAAAGTTAGTATCTAGAATATATAATGATTTCAAAAACTGCTATAAAACAAAATTTATAAAATTTAAAATGAGGTCAGGAATGAAGCAGAGAATTCTCATAAGATAAAACAGGCATGACTGAGAAACATTTTTAAAATGTTCAACATCTTTATCCATCTCGAAAATGCAAATTAAAGATAATTTGAGATTCATCTCACCCTAGTCAGAATGACTGAGATCAATAAAACAAATGACAGCACCTGTTGGCAAGGAGGTGAGGGCAAGGGAAAGCTTATTTTTTGCTGGTGAGGGTAAGAACTAGTAGATCTACCATGAAAATCACTGTGGAGATCCTGCCAAAAACTAAAACTGATCTAAAAGAAAATCCAGCTACATCACTCTTAAGCATATATTCCCAGGATTCTATGTCTTACAGAGGCACATGTGCTGTGGGACAATGGTCTTGTGACCTGTAAAGATTTGTCAGTTGTATTGTTTTAATAAAACACTGATTGGACAGTAGCCAGGAAAGAAGTATAGGTGGGGAGACCAGGCAGGAAGTATAGGCAGGTCTAAGAGAACAGGAGAATTCTGGCAAGAGGAAAGACTAAGTTTGTAGTCGTCACCCAGACACAGAGGAATCAAGATGAAAATCCCTCACTGATAAAAGGTACCAAGTCATGTGACTGACACAGACAAGAATTATGGGTTTATGTAGGATGTAAGACTTATTAAGAAGCTTGAGCTACTAGGCCAACTAGTTTATGATTAATGTAGACCTCTGTGTGTTTCCTTGGGACTGAACGGCTGTGGACTGGGTGGGACAGAGAGCTACTGCCAACAAATGGCACTCAATGTGGGGCAAATACATTCACATAAAACCTGCGAGAGCCTGGGGAGTAATTCTAAACCAAAAAAGAACAGAGTTAAGCACAGCTTCTTGGTAGCAGCATTTTCTCAGGTGTGCTCTGTTTGCTAGAGGAAAGCACATCTCATTTAAGAGAGATTTCCTGACTCAGCTTTAGCTGCAAAAACCTTGCAGCTCTTTTAAGAGGCCCTACCACCAAACATGGTGTTTATGAATTTCTGACAGCTTGTTTTTTTGGTGATGTCAGGGACTTTGAAACTCCATAGAGTTGTGGAAGTAAACATGGCTCTGGCTGGCACCTCTGCCATGAGGCTAGCCTCTCAGAAAGTTAAGGAATGGGGTAGATCTGGCCATCAAAGCCACAGCTTTAATCCTAGCCATATAACTTAGCAAATTAAAGACTCATGTGGTGTAGAAGTATTAGGTCGGCACAAATGAATAACCAAGCCAGCTCAATAGGAACAGGTATTTTTAATGAATGAAAAGGAGGGAAACTCATGCTACTCACGCCGAAGTCCTGGGATCCAAGTGGCCACACCCCAACTTGATGTGCTTAGCTAGTGGCCTTTCCCCCATCATCTCCCCCTCTGTCTATACAAGATCAATCCAAACCCAACATAGATATATACAATAGGAACAGACACCAAATACAAAATTACAAACAATAAAAAATATTAAGCAAGGAATGCATAACAAAAGTTTTAATAAACATTCTATTTTAAGGAGTCTAACTATTGTATTGAAATTAAGCTTGGCTAAATTGTGAGGAAGGTAACTATAATTATTTAATCTTTAACTCCATCAAAGATCTGAGAAGGGAAGCAATATTACTTGAGTGGATAGGAAGTGTAATCAGGAAACTTCCAAAATGTGCAACAAATGACAGAGACAACTGAGTACCTGGGCAATCACCCAAAGTCTCATTTGCAATGTTGAAGTGACCAACTTTGGCTAAGGCCTAAAGTAACTGACAAAGGCAAGAAACTTTTCAAAACTATCTTACCCTGTCTTGGCAGGATATGACAGTTCTGTTTTATCCATTTACGGATACTCTGTATCTCTGTCAGTGGTTGAGGTATGGGCATTTCTTTGCCCAAAGGCCAGTTCTGCCAAGAAGAAAGGCTCCAGGTGGAGTGTCTCTGGTGCTCAACGTTCTCTCGGGAATAGATTGGTGTTGCCAGGAGCGATTGTGTCTCATTGTCACGAAACTACGAAACTCTAAATTAGATTAAAGGCCATTTTCTGCAGTTCCTTGAGGAGGTTGAAGATTATCTATCTATACTGAATATAATCTCTATGTATCTAAAGAACCTGATTGGTCTAATTATAAATATAACAAACATAGATGACTATTGATCTATAATTCTCAATACCTATCTAACTTAAAGACTAAGACAATAAACAACTGTGCAATAAATGAGGACAATGACTTTCAAATATAAACAATGTATAAGTATCTTAATTGGAGGTAGTAATGTACATTGCAGTATGGTAAAAAAAGTATATATGTATATATCAATACATAAACAATGTTTTAAACAGAGATAGAAGCATACATGCATACAATATTCAATATAATTTAACTTTGTATCAATATACAAAAATCTATACCAATATAATTGTCTAAAAACAATAACTTATAAATACAATCAGCAGGAAGTAGCCTAGAAAACTATGCCTACATTCCCAAAAAATGAATTATGGATGTTTATCTTAGTTTAGAGTATTGGTTGCAAGTTGTTATGGATAATGGTCTAGAAAAAAAGATAAACAAAGAAGATTAGATTCAGAGTTCTTGTTTTATAAAAAAAGGGGGGGAGTGCTGTGGGACAATGGTCATGTGCCTTGTAAAGACTTGTCACTTGTATTATTTTAGTAAAACACTGCTTGACCAGTAACCAGGCAGGAAGTATAGACAGGGTGAAGAGAACAGGACAATTCTGGGAAGAGGAAAGACTAAGTTTGTAGTTGTCACCCAGACACAGAGGAAGCAAGATGAGAAGGCCTCACTGATAAAAGGTACCAAGCCACGTGGCTGAAAGAGACTAGAATTATGGGTTAATGTAGGATGTAAGAGTCAGTAAGAAGCCTGAGCTATGAGGCCAACCAGTTTATGATTAATGTAGACCTTTGTGTGTTTCCTTGTGACTGAACATCTGTGGATCAGGAGGGACAGAAAGCTGTTGCCAACACACATGTCCATCCAAGTTCATTGTTGCTCTATTCAAAATAGTCAGGAATTGTAAACAGTCTAGATGTCCATTGGTGGATGAATGGATAATGAAAATGCACATTTACTCAATAAGATGTCAGCCAACTGTCAAGAAAAATGGAGTTCTGAAAAAATTCAGGTAATGGTAGGAGCAAGAAACAAGCATCCAAAATGAGGTAACTCTACTGCAAAGGACAAATACTGCATATGTTCTCTTATATGCAAATGTCAGCTTTTAGGTTTTAGATGTGTATGTTTCAACCTAAATAGCCACAGAGGGAAACAAGAAAAGGAGGATTATATGAAGAAGTGGGATGGGAGGGCAGGGTAAAGGAAGGAATATGGGGAAGGACAACTAACTAAAGGCCTTTAGAAACGTCATATGGAAACCTACTAATATAGAACCATATGTATATGGCATTTAAATAGAGTTTCCATAAAATTGAAAAGATAGTGCCCCACCTAAACATACGCTAGCAAGTAAAACCTCCAGTGTGAGGAATGGGCTACACCTTGTTGAGTCATTGGCCAAAGGTGTAGCCCATTGACCACCTTAAACATTACAAACTGTTTCTGAGGCTATTGGTTGTTTTCATTAACGATGTGTTAAGTCCCTATTTGTAAAGACACCACTTATTTATATCATTAGATATGGAAAAGTTAAGCTAGTTCCCAAATAAAGTTTCATCCCTATTGACTATCACTCATGGTGCTGGATAGTACTTTGCACACTACCAGAGAAGAAAAGTAATTATCTGTATCACCCAGGTACAAACCCTGTGACCTCCAACAGCAACCTGCCTACAAACTGAACTGGTACAACAGTGACACAAGTATTATGTAAGTTACCAAGTTATCACTTCTATTGAATTTAAGGCCACTCTGTAAGATGGACTCTATACCTGACACTGTTAAAGTGACCCAAAACTTGAGACTAGATAAGTCACAGTCTCAAAAAGAAATTTTACTACTACTATATTGCTAAAGGAACACAGTAATAAAGTGACTTCTAATGACATGTTGCTATTCCCATAAATCAGTGCATCATTAAACCCTCATCAGAGAAGCTTCTTCTTATGTAATATGTTAATTATCACAAAACTCACAAACAGACATTGCGCAGATAGTGAGAGACTTAATAGCACACAGCACTACCTGGGGTGTCTTTTTCAAACCCCTCCTCTCAAGGCTCAGGGGTCTATGCAGAAGAGGAGGTAGAAAGATTGTGAGGGCCAGGGTTGGTGGGTGACTCTGAAGAAGCAACATCTCCCAGACACAACAGGACTGACACACATATGAATTCACAGAGATTGTGAGAGTATGTCCAAGATCATCACAGGTTCAATCCAGACAGTTCCTAGCACCAAGCACAAGGTTATACTCCTCATCAAGAGTTGCTAGTGACTGATACCTGCTAAAAAAGAAAAACAAATTTTATTTAATGGATTGTCACTGGGTATATCAAACACACTACAGGATGGGGCCCTATGCCCAGGATGAGGTGACCAGCCGAAAAATGAGTCCACTTGATTGTGTGTACTTTTTAGAAAGAATTTATTTTGTATATTTTTTATTTTTTGAAAAAGTGTTTTTTAAACTATTTTTCCTTCATTTTTTGAGAAAGAGGAAGATAAAGTTCACGATTTATGTTGTCTAGGAAGGCAGAGAAGACCTGAAAGGAGTTGAGAGAGGGGAAAGAATATTATTAAAATATATTGTAAACTCAATTCCAAATGGATTAGAGACCTCAATATAAATCCGACTACACTAAACCTGATAGAAGAGAAATTGGGAAGTAGCCTTCAATGCATGGGCACAGGAGACCACTTCCTATATATAATCCCAGTAGCACAGACACTGAGAACAACAATAAATAAATGAGACCTCCTGAAATTAAGAAGCTTCTGTAAAGCAAAAGACAGAGTCAATAAGACAAAAAGGTAGCACACTGAATGGGAAAATATCTTCACCAATCTCATATTGGACAGAGGACTGATCTCCAAAATATATAAAGAACTCAAAAAATTAAACATCAAAATTCCAAATAATACAATTAAAAATTGGAGAATTATCAACAGAAGAATCTCAAATGATTGAGATTCAAGGAAATGTTCAACATCCTTAGCCATCAGGGAAATGCAAGTCAAAACAACTCTGAGATACCATCTTACACCTGTCAGAATGGCTAAGATCAAAAACACCAATGATAACCTATGCTGGAAAGGATGTGGAGTAAGGGTAGCACTCATCCATTGCTGGTGGAGTGCAAACTTGTACAACCACTTTGGAAATTGGTATGGCGGTTTCTCAGAAAACTAGGAATCAACCTACCTCAGGATCCAGCAATGCCACTCTTGGGAATATACCCAAAAGATGCAAGTCATACTACAAAGATATATGTCCAACTATGTTTATAGCAGCATTATTTGTAATAGCCAGAACCTAGAAACAACATAGATGCCCCTAAACCGAAGAATAGCTAAAGAAAATGTGGCAAATTTACACATTAGAGTACTACTCAGAGGTAAAAAATAATGAGATCTTGAATTTTGCATGCAAATGGATGAAACTAAAAAAACACCAACCTGAGTGAAGTAACGCAGACCCCAAAAGATGAATATGGTATGTACTCACTCATAAGTGGACACTAGCTATAAACAAAGGATATTGAACCTATAGTTCATGGTCCTAAGTAACAAGATAAGCCCTTAAAAAGCATATAGATCCACCTGGAAAGTCAAAATAGTCAAGATCACCTGACAAAATTGGGAATTTAGGGGTAGTGGAAGAAGGGAGGGTAGAAGGAGAAGAAGAGGGGAGAAGGGGAGGGGGAAAAGAACTTGAGGGAATGGGATAGTTGCAATGGAGGAAGGACAGATGTAAGAGCATGGAAAGAGATATCTTGATTGAAGGGGCCATTATGAAGTTAGCAAGAAAACTGGCTCTAGAGAAATCCCCAGGAATCCACAAGGATGACCCCAGCTAGGACCCTAAGCAATAGAAGAGAGGGTGCCTGAACTGTCCTTGCCTGTAGTCAGACTGATGAATATCTTAAATATCACCATATAACCTTCATCCAGCAACTGATGGAAACAGGCAGAAACCCGCATTGGAGTGCCAGACTGAGCTTCTAAAGCCCAGTTGAAGAGTGGGAGGAATGAGGATATGAGCAAAGTGGTCAAGACCATGAGGGGTAAACCCACTGAAACGGTCTACCCAAGCTAATGGGAGCTCACCAACACCAGCCGCATTGGGAAGGAACAAGCATAGGACTAAACTAGTCCCTCTGAATGTGGGTGACTGTGGTATGACTGGGGCAGACTGAGGGGCCACTGCCAGTAGCACCAGGATTTATTCCTACTGCTTGTGCTGGCTTCTTGAGAAACGATTCTCTTTGGATGAATACCTTGCTCAGCCTAGGCATAGTAGGGAGGGCCTACTACGATTTAGAGGACCTTCCACAAAGCAATGTACCTTACCCTCTCTGAGGAGTGAATGGGTGGTGGGATGGGAGGGGTAAGTGAAGTGGAGGGGATGCGAGGAGGGGAGAGAGTGAGAACTTGGATTGGGTATGCATAATTTAAAAAGATAGTTTTTCTTTTTAAATAAATAAAAACAAATAAATAAAATATATTGTATCCAAAAAATAAATTAATAGAATGGCTGATTTTTGTTTTAGTAAAAGTCAATTCATAATTCTAACTTAAATTTTATTTTTGAAGTAAATTTATCTATAATTGCAATAAGAGACAAAGAAGAAAGTAAAGCATTGTAAATTGGAGTGTTCTCTAAACCAAAATATCCGTCTTTAGATATTTGCAACAACTAACTCTGTTCATAAAATGTACACTAAATTGTCACTTTTAATCTTTGGTACAGACTAATCACAACTTGTTTTGTGATGAACTCTTAATTCAAGAAAATTGAATGAAAGTTTCCACCAAGTCCTCATGTCATCTAATTGAGATTTTTGTAGTCCTGATTAGTCTGTGATGCATTGTTTCCATGACTCCTGTCAAGATTTGGGCACCTGAAGATACAGTATCACATGCTGTTGAGCTCTAAACCATTAGCACATCGTTTAACCTATTTATTTTAATTTTACTCTGCACACGTGTGTAGATGGCGGTTGTGTGACTGCAAGTACTCGTGTGCACAGGGGCATTGAACTCCCTTGAGCTGGCGAGACAGGCTTGAATGCATGTGGTTCACAAGAACAGTGCACATTCCGTGCTGTTCAACTATCTCTCTAAACCCTAAGTCATTAGGACATTAAATGTACAAAATTAATTAATTATGTAATTAAACACTTCTCATTAATTTCTTAACTATCCCAATATGACTGAACATATTTTTTCTTGCTATTTGTTTTAAACAAGCACTGACTGTGAGTAGCAAATTGATTATCTTTTGTTTCTCAAATTGCTTAAATTGCTCCTTCCAATCTCCGGGCTTTTCTTCTACTTGGGATATTTTGCAAATTGATGGTATGAATATTATATTTAGCAAGTCTATTTGCAGCAGTCTTTTCAAATCATGAAATTTAATGACCAATGTATATATTTTTAAGTCATACAAATGACAAGCCTCAGGATAATTGTAGGGTAATAGAGGGGAAATGAGTCAAACCTAGGTGACATTAAACACAAGTTCATGTTTCATTCTGATTGCACTGGTCTCAATTGTATTGAGCTGTCTGACACATGCCAGACGTTTAATAGGCAACAGAGGAGTATAATGTACTGTCTCCTGGGCATCATCGTACGGCTTACTTTCCAAAGTTTAGAGGGCTAAGCAACTCATTCAGACTTTTCTGCTTCAAAACCACACAGATATATGCTGACGATAGACTCTACAATTTGACAAAAATGTGTATTTGAAAAACCATGAATGTATTCCATCCAAGGATGATATTAGATAAACCAAGCCAGGGGGAAAAAAAAAAACAAGTTAGCTTCTGTTTAAAAAGAAGCCATTGCAGTATTCAGATTCATCCCATTGTTTTCAATTAACAACTAAGAGTTTAGTGAGAGAAGGAGCCCTAGATGAGACTGTGAAGAAGGTCTGTTATTGGTAAGCGTTTTTCTGACTGGGAGCATGTTATTTAGAAGAGCTGCTTTCTTTAGCCTCTAAGTACATCACACAGGACAGTTGTTGATCATTCTACTTAGTTCTTTTAATGACTTTTACTATTTCAAAGTATAAAAGCAACAGAAAATATCATATTTCTGCCATTTTATTTTAGGTTTGGTTGGTAAGATGTGTCCAAATGCCAAGAAAAACATGCAAATTAGATATTGGATTAAATATCTGGTTATAGATAATAAAACATATACTAAATAATCTGATCCCTCAAACCTTTATGAATTAATTTAATTAATATATTTATACATAGTCATATGAAGTAACACACATTTTCATATGATCGATATGTATGTGAGTTCATACATGTACATATATGATTTGTGTATAAGAAAGAAATTCTCTTAATCAGTGATTCTCAACCTGTGGGTCACGAATACAGCTTTTATGGGGGTTTGCTATCAGATATCTTGCATATCAGATATTTAGATTATGATTCATAACTGTAGCAAAATTACAGTTATGAAGTAACAACAAAACTAATTTTATTTTTGGGTGTCACCACAATATGAGGAATTGTACTAAAGGGTCGCAGTATTAGGAAGGGTGAGAACCACTGCTCTAAACAATAAGTAACAGGTTCATGGTAAGACATATACACTTACAATGGTCCTAATACATATTATTTTTACTAATGGCTATGGCTTTAGTTAAGACCACTTTCTATCAGTCTTGCATTCATGCCAAGCAGCATCCTCTAGTTTGCTCTGATCTCTCTTTTCCACACCATCAGTTTGTTCCTCTCCGCTTGGTTTTCTCATCATCAACATTCAATATTCTAGTATTTTTCTCACCTTAAGAGCCTTTCCCTACACAAACCATTTCAGCAATTGGAACTATGTTCTGTTTTTCTCTAATAAATGATATTGGACCAAGTGGCTTGCCCCTCATACCGCACTTTGGCAGGTTCGGGGAAGCTACAGACATACATGTGAAAGATGAAACAGTACAGGGTATAAAAGAGGATATATTTATTTCTACATAGTGGAAAAGGTTTTTATACACAGTCCAATAAAATACTGGAAAGCTACAGAAAAGTAATGCCATCCAAACAGCCAAGAAAGTACCCAAACAAAATAGCAATGAGATGAACAGAAATTAACATCATAGAAAGAAAGCAACCTGCATTCACTGGAAAGAAAAAAAGATGGGATTGTTGGAACAAATAGGATCTGTACATACTGTAGTGAGGAGTACATGGCTCCAGATATTTAATAACATCAACTTTAACCAAGCTAATACTCCCTGTGTTTGAGGCTCCCAAGGAACATATTAGATTTCATTGCCTGATACAACCACCTTGCTAATGTCTATTCCCTTAAGAATGCAAACAAGATAAGGGAACAAGTTTAGATGCTTATGTTTCATGTTGAAATCTGAGTAGCATGCAACCTGACCCTTTCTCTATGCTAAATATGTGACGTTCAATTCCTCAGAAACATTTGGAGGAACCTTCAGGAAAGAACATTGCCAGTGGACTTCATAGTCTGTGTTGTATTTGTCAGAACTGTGGTGTGTTCTATACAAAGACAAAACAATGAATTCATAGTACTTTAAAAATAATCATTATGTCAACACACTTAAATTCTGTTTTAAATAACCTAATTCTAACAAAAAATAGCCAAATAGATTTACTTTTTATTTTTCTATCTCTTTCTTAATTTCTAATTTCTTTAATGCTTTTTTCTTCTTTGGTGATGATTTCATATACAGATAACGTATATTGTTGTTACTCCTACCTAATTTCTGTCCATTCTTGTTGATGTCCGCAATTCCTGACCTATGACTTTTGGTTTTCTTTTGTGTCCCATTTAGTTTAACCAAGGCCATCTGTTTGAACATTGGATTTGAACTATCTATTGGAGCCTGGTGGAGTGAATCATTAATGGGTATGCCACTGAAGGCCAACATTTCTCCTCTTCTCAAATTTATCCATAGCAAATATGTGGCCACCAGCACTGATTGTTGACTGCCCATTTCTTATGGAGTTCCAGTGTAGACATCTGCACTTTCTATGAGTTCCTGATTATAAAAGACATGTCTTGCCCACAGATGTTATTTCATAACCTTCTTATTTTCTTGTAGTTACACATTTTTTTCTATCACCTTTCCTTCAATTTCCATGAAGTTGAATAGGATGGTATAAATTACTTGTTTAGGGCTGAGAACCTGTCTGTCACTCCTTTTTAGAACTTCATACAACCACAAGTCTCTGCATTCAGCTCTGTTCACTGGAAACACAATACTTCTTTGATTAACGCCAAGAGTAACATTCACCTATGGATATTGTCTATCAGTATTTGGAGGCACTTTGATAGTAAGTACATTTAGCTACATTCTTCTATTTAGTTCTACCCAGAGCCTGTACCATGGGTTTTTGTTCAGGTTTCCGGTGTCAAGCATGGGTTCCTTCTTCTGGAATAGATCTAAAACCCAGTTAAAATGTAGTGGCTTATCCCCATAATGGTGGCATCATTATTACACTGGTGGGCTTATCTTACTTGGCAAGTTGGTTTCATAGATATAAGGGTTCACAGATAGGTAAGGCAGTGATGCAATGTCTCTCAAAACAGTCTGCATAATACATATTTTGGACCATGGTAGCTATTTGTAGGGAGGAAAATTTAAGCTTAGTTCTAGCTTATTTTCTCTATATTGTGTATTCATCCAAAATACACGATATCTTCAGCAATAAGGAGACGTCTCGTGTCTGGTACTGGTGCTTTTATTTAATAACACTTCTACAGGCATTCTAAGTAGATATTACAAAGTTAGAGATTCAAAACTAGGATATAATATGGCATTTGTCTTCCTGGACCTAGGTTCCCTTATTTAATATATAAATAATTCTAGATCCCCTCATTTGTGTATAAATTTCATTTTTCTCTAAAATTTCATTGCATACATGCACCACATTTTCATACATCCATCAGTTGATGGAAATCTAGATTGCTTACTTCTCCTTTCTATCATGAATACAACAGTGAACATGGATGAACAGGTACAACTGTAGTAGGATACAGAATCCTTTGGGGGATAGATCACAGAGTGGAATAGCTGGGTTTTTATAATAGTTCTATTCTTGGCTTTTTGCAGAATCTGTACATTGATATCTATAGTGATTGCACCAGTTTGCCAGCTTGTTCTTCCACCAAGAGTGAGTAAGTGTTCTTTCTCTTTCCTCATATGTTTATAAATACTGCTGCCTAATCTCCCCCGCCTTTATCTCTCTCATTCTTCCTCCCTCTCCTATTCCCTCTCCCTCTCTCTCTCTCTTTCTCTCTTCGAGTTAGGGTTTCTTTGTATAATTTTTTGGAGCCTGTCCTGGAACTTGTGCTGTAGACAAGGCTGGCCTCAAACTCACATAAATTTGCCTGCGTCTGCCTCTTGAATGCTGGCATTAAAGGTATGCACTACCTGACTCTGATCTCTCTCTCTCTCTCTTTTTCCTCTTCTTCCTCCCAGTGATACTTCATTTGAGATGCCTGAATTTTCTTTTCCCAGCACATATCAGTTAAAAATAGTTTCTAGGTTAGGGGTGGGACTTTGTGTCCACCTTACTTGTTTAGTGCCGGAATTTTGTCTTGTTTGATCCTGTGCAGCTGTTGTGTATGCTGTCATAGCTTCTGTGAGTTCATATGTGTATCAGTCCTATTGCCTCTGGAAGATTCTGTTTCCTTGGAGTCATCTACTGCCTCTGGCTCTTACAATCATTTTGCCTCCTCTTCTGTGAAGATCCATGAGCCCTAAGAGGAGGATTTTAACAAACATATCCCAGTTATGGCTGAAGGCTCTGAAGGGTCTCACTCTCTGCACATTGTCTGGTTGTGGGTGTCTATCTTAAATCCCATCTACTGTAAGAAAAATCTCTTGTCCATGATGACATAAGTTATCTCTGACTAAAGGTAAAGAGGCCTTTCTGTGTGGAATGTGGAAAAAAAGAAAAAAACTCTCTGCTGAGTGTTTAGAGATGATCTTATCTATGGGTATAGAAATATGTCATTAGGAGTTATGTTATTACTTTGTTTCCTCCGCAATATATTAGTAGTAAATTTGTCCCTACAGGCTATGTAGTCTCAGATTCTTGGTCACTTTAGCAGTGTCAGGTAAGGACTCCATCTCATGGACAGGGCCTTAAATCCACTCAAAATATGGTTGGTTACTCCCATAATATTGTGTCACTGCTACACCACATATATCTTGCAGGTTTGTTGCTGCTGTAAGCCAGAGGAATTTTAGTTAGATGATATTGATGTTTCTTTTCCCTCTGTTAGTGTACAAAGCAACTCAAGGACTATGAGTTCTAGTCAGTTGGGATGAAGTTTACAGCTAAGCAACAGTTGGACTTTTCCATGTGGGATGATATAAGTAACTGGTGTCTTCAGCAACTTACCACCAGGTTTTGAAGGATACATTATGGCCTTGGCAATAGTCTGTGATGTTTGGGAGGATCTATGGAAGCCCTTTGATCAGTGACTCAGTAAGATGTAACACACTTCTGGCACTTGAAGTTTTATATGGTAGCATAAGATGTCTAGTTGGTGTCTAATCATAAGTATGATGACTCAACTTAAATTCCTTTCACATACATATATATTTTAGGAAACTTCTACAGTAGTATGTTTCCATACAGCCTTTCAAAAGTCTTTAGTGCTAACTGTCCCTCCCATATTTTCTTCTTTAACCTGCCCCATCACCCTCCTTATTTAATCCTATTATTCTATTTCACTCTTTATCTTACTGCAGTCTAAAATTTTCCATGAGAGATTTTAAAGAAAAGAGCTTAAAATAGTTTTCCAGGTTTAGGAATTGTCACATATTCAAAAATGATCAATATTAGACCAATAATCATTGTACTTTTGGCGTATAATTATATGGGTATGAATATTTGATTCCATTAAATAATTTTCCAGTCTTAATTCTTGCAAAGTATTTCCAAGCTTTGTGAAACAGGTGACAATCAATAGAAATATGCTTATTATGATAATATACTATGAACTTGGCTATTGATATATTCTCTACACCTTAATTAATTTATTTATTTATTAGAACAATAGCTATCTTATAGGAAATTTATAACTAAATGTAGTAACATTTGTGTAAAATATAGTATGAGGTCAAGTGATAACTCTATGTTAAAATAAAATTAATGTTAGTTATCATTAAGACTATAACTGTTGTTGGTGGAGGTGATGCCTACTTTTAATCCCAACATTTGGAAGGCAGATGTAGGCAGATCTCTGTGAGTTCAAAGCTGGCCTGGTCTGAAGAGAGAGTTCTGGGATGGGTCCGAAGCTACACAGAGAAACCCTGTCTTGAAAGAACAAAAAGACCATAATTATTAATTATCATAAATAGTTTATTAAATATTGTAACTTATTATTGATAAATACTTCTCTTATGGACTGTAACACCATTTTCTGAAGATAAATACTCTTATTTTCCAAAGAAAATTAATGAATTCATGAAAGAATGGAATTAAAATATTTTTAGTGGCTATTACAAATAATGATGCTATGAATATTGTTGAGTAAATGTCCTTGTGGCATGAGTGTACATTTTTTTGGGTTTATGCCCAAGAGGAGTATTGCTGGATCTTAAGGTAGATTGATTCTCAATATTCTGAGAAATCACCATACCAATTTCTAAAGTGGCTGCAAAAGTTTGCACTCCCACCAGCAGTGGAGGAAGGTAATCCTTACTCCACATTCTCTCCAGCACAAGCTGTCGTCAGGGTTTTTGATCTTAGCCATTCTGACAGGTGTAAGATGGTATCTCAGAGTGATTTTGATTTGCATTTTCCTGATGGTTACAGATGTTGAGCAATTCCTTAAATGTCTTTTGGCAACTTGGGTTTCTTTTATTGTGAATTCTGCTTAGCTCTGTACCCCATTTTTAAATTGGATTATTTGGTATTTTGATGCCAAATTTCTTGAGTTCTTTATATATTTTGGAGATCAGTCCTCTGTCAGATGTGGTGTTGGTGAATATATTTTCCCATTCTGTAGGCTGTCATTTTGTCTTGTTTGCTATATCATTTGCCTTACAGAATTTTCTCAGTTTCAGGAGGTCCCATTTATTAATTGTTATTCTCAGTGTCTGTGCTACTGTTGTTATATTGAGAAAGTGGTCAGCTGTGCCAATATGTTCAAGGCCACCTCCCACTTTCTCTTCTATCAGGTTCAGTGTAACTGGATTCATGTTGAGGTCTTTTATCCACTTGAGTTTTGTGCATGGTAATAGATATGGATCTATTTGCATTCTGCTACATGTTCAGTTATGCCAGCATCATTTGTTGAAGATGCTTTCTTTTTTTCTATTCTACAATTTTGACTTCTTTGACAAAAATCAGGTGTTTATAGGTGTGTGGATTAATGTCAGGATCTTCTGTTTGATTCCATTGATCCAAATGTCTGTTTTTATGCCAATAAAGTTTCTTTTATTACTATCGCTTTATAGTATATCTTGAAGTCAGGGATAATGATACCTCCAGAGCTTCCGTTATTGTACAGAGTTGTTTTAGTTATACTGTGATTGTTTTCCATATGAAGTTGAGTATTAGTCTTTTGAGGTCTGATAAGAATTGTGATGGCATTTTGATGGGGATTGCATTGAATCTGTAGATTGCTTTTGTTAAGATTGCTATTTTTACTATGTTGACCTCACCTCTCTAAGAGCATGGCTGATCATTCTATTTTCTTATATACTCTTCAATTTCCTTCTTCAGAGACTTAAAGTTCATGTCATACAGGTTTTTCATTTGTTTGGTTAGAGTTATCCCAAGATATTTCATGTGTTTTGTGGCTATTCTAAAGGGTGATGTCTCCCTGATTTCTTTTTCATTGTGTTCATCATTTGTGTATAAGAGGGCTACTAATTGTTTTGAATTAATCTTTTATTCTACCACATTGATGAAGGTATTTGTTAGCTGTAGGTGTTCCATGGTAGTATTTTTGTGGTCACTTGTGTATACTATTATATCATCTACAAATAGTTAAAATTTGACTTCTTTCTTTCTAATTTGTTTCCCTTTGATCTCCTCTTGCTGTCTTATTGCTCTAGCTAGAACTTCAAGCACGATATTAAATAGATATGGAGAGAGTGGACAACTTTGCCTTGCTCCTGATTTTAGTGGGATCATTTTGAGTTTCTCTCCATTTAGTTTAACATTGGCTGTTGGCTTGCCATCTGAAGAATAGGTAAAGAAAATGTAGTACATTTACATAATGGTGTATTACTCAGTGGTTAAGACATCTTGAAATTTGCAGGCAAATGGATGGAAATAGAAAAACATCCTGAGTGAGGTAATCCAGACACAGAAAGACAAACATTGTATATACTCACTCATAGGTGGATATTAGTTGTAAAGAACAGGATAAGCATGCTACAATCTGCAAATTCTGAGAATGTAGGTAACAAGGAGGACCCTAAGAGATATATATGAATCCCCTGTAAAGGGGAAATAGATAATAACTCCTGGGAGCAGGAGTCAGATAGGGAGGGGAGAGAGATGAAGGGGAGCATGGAGGGGAACATGAGGGAATGGGATGGTTGAGTTGGGGAAGGGACAGAGAAAGAGAGCAAGAAAAGACATATCTTGATAGAGAAAGTCTTTATGGGGTTAGGGAGAAATCAGGTGCTAGGGAAACTTAGGAATCCGCAGTGATGACCTCAGCTAAGACTTCGAGCAATTGTGAAGAGGGGGCCTGAACTGGCCTTCCCCTGCAATCAGATTGATGATCACTCTAATTGTCATCAAAGAACCTTTATCCAGTAACTGATGGAAGAAGATACAGAGATCCACAGTAAGCACTGAGTCAAATTCCTGGAGTCCAGTTGAAGAGAAGGAGGAGGAATTATATGAGCAAAGGGTCAAGATCATGATGCTGAAACCCACAGAGACAACTGACCCAAGCTAGTGGGAGCTCACTGACTCTAGACTGACAGCTGGGGAACCCACATAGGTCCAAACTAGGTCCTCTGAATGTGGGTGACAGTTCTGTGGCTTGGACAGTCAGTGGGACCACTGGCAATGAGACCAGTAGTTATCCCTAGTGCATGAACTGGCTTTTTGGTGCCCATTCCCTATGGAGGGATACCTTGCTCATGGGGAAGGACTTGGTCCTGCCTCAATGTGATATGCCAGACTTGGCTGACTCCCAATGGGAGGCCTTACCCTTTGTGAGGAGTGGATGGAGGGCTTGAGTGGGGAAGGAATAGGAGGAGGGGTGGAAGATAGAACTGTGATTGGTATGTATGCAAAATGAAAAAAATTTCAAGTAAAAAATTTTAAATATATATTTTTGTGGGGTTTCATTAAGTATCATAAACCCATTTAGAATGTAAGTATGAAACCACAGAGATTCTTTTCTTGAGTACACTCTTCTTCCTCTGATAATGATATTTTAAAATACTTTCTTAAAATTATTTTCCAGATATTAGACAGAATTAACTACAAATCAAATTTAAGCCACACAATCGAAAGCACTCATTTTCTGGCATGGAGTTAATACGGCATCAGTTTTTGGTTAAAGTTATAGACAAAATCTCAACCACACTGTGGATATAAATGTTAACTTTTAAAGTTCATGCATGAAAAGAAAAGAAATAAAGAAGAAAGAAAAGGACATGACTGCTCCTAGGTATGAAGGAGGAGAAAGTTTATTATAGATAAGAGGGAAAATGCAGGTGGAGGCGGGGATATCTGGGAAAGTCCATAGTGGTCATGACCCTGACCCATGTGAGAAATGGGAGAGGACAAGGTAAAGGGGAGAGAGGGATAAACAGTTATAACATCTAGGAGGCCACAGCTACAAAAAAGTGGGTAACTGAAATGTCTGGATTATAAAGAAGCTCTGGAGGAAGGCCAGCCCAGCCCTTGGACTGGAAAGCCGAGGCAGAGGATAAGATATGTCAGCCATACCTTGTAACAGGTAGGGCTTGAAGGATGCTAGGAAAACTTGGCAGCCAGGTCTGCTTTCAAATATCAAATAGGGAACCTCAGCCATTTGTCCCAGGGTTTAAGACTTAACAGTGTGCTTATCAAGTGTACCTGTATCCATGGCAAAATGACTACATAAGATTGAAAAACATGGTATTATTGGCAAATATGAAACTTGGTAAGTTCATGAAATGGGTTTTGCACCCATTATACTATCTGTAACAATTTGAGATTTAAAAAGAAGTGTCTAACCAAACTGTATGAAACCCACATTTAACTCACTTGTAAAGGCAAAACATTTTTCCTTCATACATTCAATAAGTTTTACTGGTCTGACTTGAAGAGGGGTAGCTACAGTGTTCAATACAATTTGATCATGATCAATTGCTACTCTTCCATTCTCTAGGGGAAATAATATGGGCACACCATAAATAAAATGATAGGCACAGTTGCTGCTCCTTAGCAATTAGTAGGGATGGGCACAGGGTGGGGAGCCATTTGCACAGAAATCAAGGTCAGTTTTTAAACCCATATTTATGATAGTGAGAAGAGCCAAGAACGGAAAAATATCTTTTAAATAGTTATTAGGGGTTTTATGGAAACTGAATAAGTGAATAGAATCTGCAATGGGAAGCAAACATAAGGACCAAAAGATAATTCAGCGGTGCCAGGATAACTTCAGATCTTGGAAGAGAATACATAAAACTAAAGGCACCAGCTCTGGAAACAATGACAGAAACAATCAAAAATAATTCTCCCATTTTGAAGCCATTTTAGAGTTTGACTATTGCCTTCCTATCACCTTTTGTAAAGATTTTAGTATGACATTCTCCTTTGCCCTGTTATATAAAAGATGTTGCTACTTCTTATAGACACTTTGCTAATCAACTTATATCATTAAAATTAGATTTAAAAACTCAAGTATTTTGGCATTTCCTTGTTGCTACAACTTATATCCTTATAATATAAAGCCTCATTTTGTTTTGTTGATTTAAATAGCACAGTGTCTTTCTTCACTAATGAGTGTGTGAAGGATACGTCACTGGTATTGAAGAAATATACTGATCCGATGTCATAAATGTCCCAAATCATAATCAAGGGGAGGGGAGTCGAACAGGTGTAAAGATTAGTTACATGCACATAGCCAACTGCAAAACAAAGTTTAGAGAGACGAGAATGTTGAATAACGTACTCAAACACATAGAAATAAACTGAAGTCAGAATTTTAGGAATTCTGGAAGTTTAAGATAAAAGACACTATTACTAAGAGGAGAGACTAAAAATTGTAAAAAAAATGGAGAAAATAATAAGCGGTGGCATAAAACCTTCTAGACGGCACATACAATAAGTAGAAAATTGGAGAATGAACATTTTTTGATTCCTAGAACAGCATAAGAAAAAAACCCCATGATTTATCCTAGAAAGTAAAGGAAGAAAAACTACTGTAAAATTATCTTCATTCTAAGAACCTTAACTAATTTAGGCAAACATTAATAAAGAATGAGCAGTTAGTATATTAAGAAGTAGTTGTTGGGTAGTGGTAGTGCACGCCTTTAATTCCAGCATTCTGGAGGCAGAGGCAGAGGCAGAGGCAGGCAGATCTCTATGAATTTGAGACCAGCCTGTTCTACAGAAGAAGTTCCAGACAGCCAGGGCTACAAGACAAACTCTGTCTCAAAAAACAAACAAATAAGCAAAACATCATGCAGCAGCAACAACAATAAAAGTTGTGTAAGTTGGGGCCTGGAGAAATCTAACTGGTTTATATCACCTACTAATTTTATAGAGGAACAGAGTTCTAAGTTTATTTCACCCATGTTTGGCTGCTCACAATAGTCTGTAACTCCAGCCACAGAGCCATCTTACACTTATAGCATAATAACTAAGAAAATTTCATTTTCAAGAATCATTTTAAGGAAATGTTTAATGTTTGTATCATTTCAATAGACCAAACCATTTCATAGAAATGATGATTTCAGAGAAACATGATATCACAAATATTTTTGATTAATAAACAAGCATTATTTTCTGAAATACTAGTATAGTTAGATGACAAATTACACCAGAAAATAAATTTAATTTTCTTCATTTATTTTGTTTCTTTTAAGAGCAGGCTTTTAAATAACATACTCCAGAAATATTAGAGTAATAGAGTTCTATTAAAGCAGAAAAACTCATCAGCAAAATAAATGCAAGGAGATGATTTCTAAGTTATTGTGATTCCATTCTTTATATAGATGTACATGTACAGATCCAATGGAGAGTGATTAGACTTCTTTTAATAGAATTTGTAGCTCTAGGCTTTGCAATGTATTTGTCTACTATCTATGACATGATCCAGATGTTCAAGTTCATTTTAGGTTATGTCTGAACTAGTTCAAATAATGGATTTCAAGAGTGCTCTAAACACCAAGAGGACTTGGAAACTGGCATGGCAATCAGTTTCTTTTGCTAGAAAAGGAAAATGCACTCCTGAGGGAGTGAATAAGTTGTTCACAGCACCGAAACTAAAGCACAGTTTGCATTTCTAAATCAAGAAGTGCTCTGTGTTATTACTACCCCTGAAATCAATTTTACCAATGATAGAGTAGAAATTCAAGCTCACTAAGAACAATGTTTATGAAAGATGCTCATTCTATTGAATGTGTATCATCTGCTTGCTGTCTTGTTCATGGTCTCATCACTCATTTATGCATTCAAAGTGAAAATGGGGTAACTTATGCAGAAAACTCAATTGAATGTGGCAATTTTCAGAAAAACTAAAAGTTTATCATGTTTACTGTCGTCTAAAGCATCATCTTGTAGGGGTAATGGAAATAAACCCAAATATCAGATATGATATTTATTCTAGCACTAAATATTATATTCTTTAAAGAATGTTTTACATGTAATTGGAAGAATAAGGAATAAATCTAACGAAGGGTAATGATCAATAATCTGATGTTTGTATGCTCCAATGAAAGAAACCAACTAGATGGTGGTGCAGAAGATGCCATAGTATTTGGAATAGAGAACCAACAGTAGTGAGTATGAGGAAGGTTCACACTTCTGCTTTCTTGCTGATACAGGTAATACGGTAATGTTATTATGAGAGACAGCCTTGTTGAACATAGGCAGGTTTCAGGTGGGACCTGTTTTATTAATTATTTCTTACAGGGAAGTTCAGAAAAAAATCATTACAATATAGTAATGAAAATGAATGCTAAAGACAGAATTATTCTACTGTGTGAGTGTATGCATTTACCTTTATTCTATTTTGTGTTTAATCCTAACTTCCACATAGGATAAAAAAAAACAGAATTCCTCTTTCTGTGTCTGACTTACTTCCCTCAATGTGATGGTCTCTATTAGGACCATTTTCATGAAAATCAAATGATGCTATATTATATGTATGGATATTTGTTATATGTGTTAAGAAGTATTATTCATACATATGTATAAATATTATTCATCTGTAATGGACACCAAAGCTGAATCTACAGTTTGGCTATTGTGTTGAGCTCCACAGTAATCACAGAACTTGGATTTCTCTTATGTATGTTGACTTTTGTTTCTTTAGAGGCATATTCAGAAATTCTGATGGGTCATTTGGCAGTAACAATTTTGGAGCCCTTAGATTGTTGTCGGTGGTACTATGCTAACTTTCATCTTCATTCACAATGTATAAGGTCACTTCCCCAAACACACGCTTAGCACCACAATTTTGATTATGGTGAGATAGAATATGTATAGTGTTGATTTTTAATTTTCCTATGGCTAAGGAGGCTATGCATTTCTTCATATTTCATGGAGATTTTTCACTTCTTTGGGGGTAATATCTTTATATCACATGACTAACTAAGATTGGATTATGTTTTCTTTTGTCATTAATATTTTTAAATTGTTAAATATTCTGGATGTTAGTCCCATGTCAGAAAAATAGTGGGCAAAGACTTTTTTCCACTTTAGGATGGCTCTTGCTGTTAGAAGCTTCAGAAATATGGTGTATTTTCACATGCTAACCCTTTTTATTTCTTGAGCTGTTAGAATTTACTGTTCAATGAATCCTTACCTATGTAGTATCACAAATGCTTTTCTCATGCTTCATATAATTTTATCAGAGTTTTGAAATTTAGATTAAGGTATTTGATATATTCAGACACATTTGGTACTTACTGGTGAGAGATAAGAAATCTACTTTCATTGTCTTACATGTGAATATTTTTTTTATACACCATGTATTAAAGAGGCTGTCTTTTCTCCAGTGTGTTTTGGCACTCTTGTGTACCACATGTTTGTTTTTGAGTCCTCTGTTCTATTTCATTAGTCTATATGTCTATTTTAAGCCAATATCATGCTTTTGCTGTATGATTATACAGCAGAATGGGCGGTAACACTTGGTGATGCCTCTAACATTGATCCTTATCCCAAGGATTGCTTTGGCTACTCTGAATCTTTTTGTGTTTTCATACAACCTTTAGGATTTTTCTCCCATTTCTGTGAAGAATTTTGATAGAGATCCCATTGAATCCTTCCATTATTTTTTTGGTGACATATTTATTTTAAAAGTAATCCTTTCTGTGTGATAACATAGGAAGTCTTTCCATCTTCTAGTATCTTCAGTTTCTTTCTTTGTATTTCCTGGTTTCATTTAGGGATAGTTTATCTTCTAAGTAGAGATTATTCCTGAGTATTTAATTTCAGGTACATACTGTGAGTGAGTCCACACCTCAGACTATTAGGTTTGCTGTAATTTTGTGGGCTTATGGCAGCACAATGTAAGATGCTCAGGTAACACATAGAAATTTAAATAGGAACAAATAGGCCTTGCAAATATGTAGGAACTGTTCTGACACCACATGGGAGGACCTTTAATCCCCAAAATTCCCTGTCTTCAACTTCTTCCAGATGAGAAACCAGTCACATAAAGGAGTTAGTGTCGAACAGTCTGTTTGGCTAAAAGTAGGTGAAATAAAACCTTTCCTCAGATGAAAAAAGAATTCATCTTTAATAGGAACACCAAAATTTATAACCTAGAGAGATAGAAAATGATTACTATTTAAGTCAGTAGGGTTTATATCAGATTTACTGGGTTTAATTAGCAAATATCTGTAGCATTGTTTTTGAAAAATAATTTTATTATTATTTTTTAAAAATTTAATGGAGTCATTCTTCAGCGGGGAAACAATACCCCAAATGCACACCCCAAACTACTTTATAAAAATCCCAGTGTCAGGAATAAATGACCTCTTCTTGAGTTTTTAGCAAATGAGGTCTTATAGATAGATCTTCAAGAATCACAGACTATTGGCAATGCTCTTGGTCATTCACCAGACCTTGATGAGAAGATCTCATTGCAGAAGACACTGAATATGTGAATCATAGAACAAGGAGACATCAAACTTGTTCTTACCTGCAAGCTTCATCCCTAATGGCCAATACTCATGGTGCTAAAGGAGTGTTGTGTATGGCTGGGGAAGAGAAGAAAGTCCCAGTCTCACCCAGCTGTAAACATGTAAGCTACGGTGCTTGACCTGAAAAGACACACTCACTGGTAGAATAGGATTGAACCCATACCTGGCACTTGCAGTGTGACACTATCCCTTGTAAACGCCTTCTTGCCTCCACACTCCAGATAGGTGATTGACAATGTATTAGCAGGGTTCTCTAGATGAACAGAACCTGCCCCCCCCACATACACACACACACAAACACACAAATGCCAGTGTATGAATGGACTTCTCACAGAGAATGAGAGCAAGGTGGGCCGCAAGCTTCCTTCTTTCACATGCTTTATACAGGCTGCCAGCTGAAGGTGTGACTCAGACTAAATGTGGACTTTCCCACCGCCAAAGATCTGGGTTGTAGGTGTCCCCAAGAATATCCAGACTAAAAGTGTGTCTTCCCACTTCAAGTGATTTAATTAAGAAAATAATCCCTCACCAGTGTGCCCAACCACTTGAGTATCGGCTAATTCCATATATAGTCAAGTTGACAGCCAAGAACAGTCATCATGTACCAGACACCAAAATATGGGTACCACCAAAGTCCAAATTGATGATCCAGTGAATTTTATTAGGCTTATGTACAGGAGTATAGGTGAGAGGCTACTTAAAGGAGCAGAAATATCTCAAAAACACCATTGTGGAACTCACCCTCAGCATGAGTAACAGCTCACAAGAGTTAAATATCAAGAATGCACTGCCCAGCCTGACAGCAGCTCAACAGCTGGAGAGTGAGTTTCCACTCTTGGTCATTCACCAGACCTTGATGAGAAGATCTCATTGCAGAAGACACTGAATATGTGAATCATAGAACAAGGAGACATCAAACTTGTTCTTACCTGCAAGCTTCATCCCTAATGGCCAATACTCATGGTGCTAAAGGAGTGTTGTGTGGTTCTTCCAGGTGGTTGGGCTTATCTCAGAGCTTTCTATGCAGCCACCCCCCCCCCCCCGCCATCTGAGATCACGTTCTGCAGTCTCTACTACTTACATAGTCTGGGGAGGGAGACACCTGGTGAATCTAGTCAGGTTCAGGACCTGCTAGAAGTTATTAGAGTTGTTCACTCCTGGTGGTAACAGAGCTTCCCGGCAGGTTGGTGTGTTTTACCTCCTCACAGAAAATCCTGTTGATTCACTTCCCTCTAAACACCATGTACTGAACTATCCTGTTGTTGCACTTCCCCATCACACCCTGTGTGTCAAGGAGCTTCCCTCCAAGACAGGAGGTTTTAGCCCTGGGAGGAAAGTGCAAGACAACAACAGTATTAAAGGAACCATGAACCTGTGGTAAGACGGGTCACCGGTCCTGTGGGAGAACTTACTACTATTTCTACTTCTATTTTGTAATTTCGTTTTTCCTTTATAGCATAATAAAACTCCATTGTGTATATATACCACATTTTCATTGTCTGCCTGTTGGCGGAGGGACACCTAGGCTGATCTCATTTCCTAGTTTCTGTCAAGAGAGGAACAATGAACATGGATGTTCACGAAGAACTCTGGGCAACTTTGAAAGAAAGAGAAGAATGAATTGATAAAACTAGAAAGAAAAAAGACCTGACTGTTATGTGGACGCTTATCAGGAAAATTATAGTAGGTATTCAATCAGAATTAATATAATTACTTGAGAGAAAAGTCTCCCTACTAAATTGAAGTAAATCAAATTTCCCATAACTTAAGATTTCACGTGAGTCGTTTGAATATAAAAATATTCTTAATTTACAAAAGATGTTTATTAACAGATTTCTCTCTGTGGTCATGGAATGACTAAAGCTCAAAGGTACATTTGGGTGTGGTTAATATTCAAATATCTTTAGGGACAGTAGAAAAAAATCTTCCAGGCAAATTGTTTTATTACAGGTCTGAAGTGTTCCCAAGGTTTGCAAACCTTGAAAGACAAGCATACATTTCTCTAAATGCTCCTGAACCAAAATTACATCAATGTGTTCTTTAATTCTTGTATTTTAAAACCCATGATTTTCCTGCGGTAAGAGCCTCAGAGCTATTGAAGCCTCAAGGCTAAAGAGTTGCCAAAGCCAATTGTGGTCCAGGCTCAGGAGCCAGCTCTCGCTTTTTTTTCCCTTCTTGCAGCATTGCATATGGACCCTTTCTTGACTCTCTCAGGTTCAGAAACCGTGGACTCTAAACTGAGGTCATCTTCATAATGAGGCTGGTGTACAGTGTCCCTGTGGTCATACGAAATTTGCTTTTAATTTGAATGGATCTTACTCAAACTAAATTCTACCTTAGCACCTTTGTGAAGAGCTCAGAGCACCCCCATGACTTTTGGTTAAACTAAGAAGAAACTCAAAGTCTTCTTTATATATTTGCTATTGGAATTGCACATCCAATCTCAAAACTGAACACCTTGACTAGGTCCATGCACCTCCACAGTACTGGATAAAGTGTAGGTGCATGGGAACACAAATTTTATTTACATATCAATTACACATTTTATATATATATGCATATGATTCATTAATTCTGTTTTTTTTAAAGACAACAGTTTTAAACCTGGTTAATGTTCTTGTGTTCCTTGTTCAATAACTGGAAGGATACAAGCATAAGAATTGCTTTTACAGAACTCTTCCCATATGGCTTAGAGCTTGAACATCTCATAAGTGCTGGCCTTGATGTCACATGGTATATGTCCCACAATTACAATTGATGGTTTTCCTAAGGTGTTGACTGAAGTTAAAGGACAAATATCTTTTTCCTCTGCCCAGGGTCTTCCAAGCACAGCTGTGCTGACAAGTAAGCCACATCTTATTCTAAAGGAGGCTGCTCTCTGTCTCTACTGTACTCTGCAGCCTCAGAGTATACAGCTAGTGTGACAAGAGAGTGCCTTAGGGATGCTGCTGTCAGGGTTACCAGCGACACTATCTATCAAAACAGGTTTATAAGCCAAATATTTAACTACAGCTTTATTTGCTTCCTTAATGCCACCTGGGAAAATGACCAAGAATGTAAAATTTGGCCATCTCCATAGCATATAAGAAAGTAAAAATACAAGAAAATCTTCTCATGAGCAATAATAATCAGCATAATTGCGAATTTAAAATGTGGGTTATGTTTTAAGTAAAAAAGTTATCTAGAAATTCTAAAAATTAGTTTTGTGTGATATAGTCACTAGCTATAATGTCCAGCTGTTGCCTTTATGAAGGCAACGTAGATCACGAATTAATATCTAGTATTAAACATTTTTACTTGTTTAATGTTACCTTATATTAGTTGCTAAACACAGTTCACTGCTTTTACTGAAGAAGCTTGTCCAAGGGGGAAAGGTCAACTTTTTACTTCAGGACAGTGATATGTTAGTGGGCAGAAATTTACATCTTTTCTGTAGGACTAGTTGAATTCAACATATAATATTACACAAAGAAGGAAAAGGATGCATATAGGTTGGGAGATACAGGGGTTGTCCAAGGAGTTGTGGGTGGACCCAGCATGGACAGTGTCAAGGGAGGCAAAGTGGTGTAGATATATGTAGGGACATGAGTTCAAGGCCTGGGCTTTCTTAGCCTGTGAGTCATAATGCCCATTTTCATTTATTCCTTTACCTTAAGTGTGTAACATTAAATAACATATTTATGATGTTTTGTGAAGGTAGATAGCATAATCCAATCCTAACTCCTTCCCTACGTAATTCTGGATGCATACTACATGTCTTCATTCCTCAAGATGCACATTTATCAATTGTCCACAACGTTAGTAGGTTTTACTAAGTTCCTACAATAATTGTCTTATGGCCTCAGTACACCATTACTTTCCTAGCTATTTATTACTATTCATTAGGATTTAGAATTTTATAAGCTAGTATTTCACTTTTTATTTCAACAAAATTCTGATTTATTTCTGGAAGACAGTCCTTACATTACAAAATCGTTTCTTCTTAATATTATCCACTATGTGTTATTTTAAGTGGATCTGGAATTGTGAAGATCAGGATATATCCTGAAGAAGATAAAGAGAATTAACTTAATTAGGTGACTAATGATCTCTAAGCATTTAGCAATAAGAAGACAAAATTATCACAGAATAAAAATTTCAGCTATAAATAGAAGGAATGGTTCTTGTCTGCTATAATTTCATAGAAGAAATAGTCATTATATAAGATTGTAAAATTAAGTAGAAAGCAGACTAGAAAAGCTCTGGCATACTTGGTAGAGATTTTAATGTTTACCTAGAGGCAGTGAAAATTTATATGTAAGAGATAGAAGCAATTATTCACTCATTTATTTTACATGAGCTAATGAGAAAATGTGTTTCTGAGAAACCCAGGCTGTCTCAGAACTCAACGTCCTCCTTCCTCAGCCTTCTAGGTGTTAATATAAGTAATTTTTTAAAAGTATATATAAATAGCAATATGAAAACTATTTTAGAGAAAGGTAAGATTAGAAGTAAGTAATCTACTACAATTAAGTAATGACAATGACTTAGTTTAGATGTAGGTGCTGGGAGACATCTCAGTTGGATTTCAACAAGCAGATGGTGTCCTTTTGGGATGAGCTGGGGAGTCATGCAGACAAAAGTTGGCTTAAAGAACTGAGTGAAGGTAGTGCCACTGATCCACCTAGATAGCAGAGGACGTTGCTGAATGAAAAGCAATGCAATTGGACAGTAAATAAGATAAGGAGTTTGAACATATACTGGATTCCTGAGGGAGCTGTGATGTGAACTGGATGGACATTCTATGAGTTGGCCATCTGAATAACTATAGTAGTTTGGGGGTTCGTCAGAATATAGGTGATCTAAGACTGAAAGTAATAGGTGCAAATCATGGAACCCTAACTTTTCAGACTGGTCTACACTGAGTATTTTAAGACAATGTGTGTAGTGTTTTACCCAGCACAAGTTCACACACACACACACACACTCACACACACATTATTTATAATAGAAACTAGTAATTAATCAAAAGATGAAAATAAAGTTAAGATGTGATGCCATCATAGAAATAATTACTGTTAGTATTTGACATATCTCTTGTATCTCTCCTACAAGTATATGAGCATTTGTTTACTTTTAATAGAAAAATTTTTGGGGGGGCCTTGTTTTACAAAAATTTTATCATAATATATATAGAAAATATCACATCCATTGGCTACAATGTATGGTTTAACACTCCAATAAACAACACTTATCTAGCCAACATCAAGGGAATAACTTTTAGTCTACAGCATCAAATTGAAGAAGTCGACACTGGCAAAGTACCATCTACAAGTGTGACCTGAAGTCCATTGTTATTCTCTAAGACCTTTCACGCCTGTGCAAATCTCCCACAGCTCTGCAGTTTCTGCTCCAATTTATGATATTCTCTTCTCTTATAAAATGCTAGCGGGCGATATCATCGCAAATTCAGTGTGTGATAAATGTATTAATGTGCTTATACTTGGAAGAAAAAGTGGGACAGAGGATATTAAGTGTCTAATTGATTTCTTGGGAGGGTGAGAATCAGGGCTGGGAAGAGAACCTCACATGCTTCTTTCCAGTATGTTGAGTTCTCTGCTACTCAGCAAAACCTTGCAGATCACCCCACCCTGCCACTCTGGAATACTGACTTACCCAGTCTGAACCTCCGAGGGGTCTGCGGTTTTAACATCACTAACCGCTTTGGGCAGACGCCTGCTTTCAATCCCAGTGTGGCTTCCTTCTGGACATCCCTTCTTTCCAGGACAGGATTCCAGCTTCGCCTTGGCAGCGCGGCAGCTCTTAGCCTCCAGCAGTCGTATCCTGCCTTGTTGTCAGATCCCATTTAATCTGCCTGACTATTATGTTGGATCATTCGGCTGAGGCTGACTCCAACGTTATACTCATTTTTGACTTTTCTTTTGCAGACGGTTTTTGTCACAGTGCAATTTGTTTGGGGGCGGGATGGAGTCTCTGATTATAGGCTACCATTACATTAGTCAGGACAACCCTCAACATCCACAGCTGTTTCTCTTTTGTGGTGCATTTTAAAAGTTATGGTTTTATTAACATTTTCATGAAAAATATATATCCATGTCTCACCAACAATGAAGACAGGGAAATTATTTTGCAGATTTCATGATCAATATAAAAACTCAAATTGTGCAGCGCCATCTTGATTTTCTTCATTACCACTGCATATCAGTCCTCAGAATGGGAGGACTCTGAAGTCAACGATGAAATAAATAAATAGATTTTCTTATATACAATTTTAAAATTTGAGGATACAATTTTAATCATGAAGTATACTAGGGTAGCTATCTAGAATTTCCTTAGATGGGAAGTAAATGTAATACATATAAAAAGATATCAGTGCTCATGGATAATCCATTTGTTGGCACAGAATTGTTAATAAAAGTTCATTGTCTTACTTGAAGGCTAATCAAACATCCTCACAAAAAGCTTGGTAATGGATGAAGGTGAAGCTTTTGAAGAATAGTAGATATTTTCACCTTAAAATAAGGGACATTGTGATAACAAGTCAAGACTAAATTTCAAAAATCTTTAAAAATCCATTTAAAAGTCCTTCAGAAGTTTACTACTTCTCAGTTTCTAGGCGTGGTCTGTGACATTTCCTTTACGTTACACAAATGTGAAAACCGACACAAGCTTTGACTTCTCATTTTTTAATACTCAGATTAAGTAATTACACATTCTTAACCACTTCCTACCCAAACTATTGCTTAGTTCTGCATAGTTTGTTAAGATCTACAGAGTACTCCTGAGATGCTTTTGAAGCCAGTGAAACACATGATGAGAATCTTACATTTCCTTGTAGAGTAACAGAACAAAAGAGAAAGAGGATCCCTCAAATTGTATGTCCTTTGCTTAACAACTAGTGTGTGACAGTTGTTCATTACTGACAGAATTTGAAACTTTTATAACACAAGGAGGCATTTTTGCTTAGCATTCTTCATATTTATGTCTGACTTAACTATTATAGTTATTGTGCCATTTGTCCACATTTTTTTGATTATGCAAAATAGTTCCACACAGTGATACCTGCTTAATAAATTGATAGATATGACTTTGAGAAAGGAAGGAAATTATGTTAGAGATGGACACTTAATAACATGGAAAAAATCCATGATGTAAAACAATAAAACATTGCAGAATAATGTACAATATAAGCTTCTCTTAATTAAAATAAATGAGGATGTATATTACTCTGGAAAAAAGTAGACATGAATGTCAAACATCTTACTTGTAAGTAAGGCAAAATTCTATCCCTGTAGAGTTGGCCTATGCTAAACTTTAATATTCAGTAATATTTTCATTGATTTTTGCTGCCAGAAATATTTTCATAAAACATGATGGAGAATACATAGTTTGTTATTGTGTTCAATGTAGGAAATTGAGCTAAGGGCTATCCACAACTAGGTAAATGCCCTTACCACTGAACCGCATCCCCAAATCTCTTTATTTTCTAAGAGTTTATTTTTAAGAATGTATATTCTAAGTGTTTTTTCATTAAAAATTTTGATAGAATTAACCAATGAAACCAACTATTCCTGGTGTTTTCTTTGTGAGAAAATTTATGTTTGATTTATGTAATAAGAGTTACTCAGATGTTCTGATTCACCATGTCTTAGACTTTGTTCTTTATAAAATACAGTGGGATGTACCTTGAGCAGGCAACGGAAAGAAAGATTTGTGGGAGGTGGGAGGGTGATATTACAAGGCAGGCTGCAATTATATTCACTATTAGGTTACTTAAGAACATGTGGCTTGTGTGATGAAACAGTAAATGAAAAATGCCTAGTTTGAAACAGTTGAAATAAAGACTTAAGGGTTCAGTTATCATGTGACTGTTTTCTTAAATTGAATTCAACAGCTCCTGGGACTTAAGGAAATCAAATTTACTTTGTAGAAGTGTTTTAGTATAAATATTACTCGGAACAGTACATGCTGAATGCAAAGTTGTCTGTCTCTGTTAAGGTTTTTTAAAAGTTGATCCCTTTACAGTGCTCATTTTTATTTTTCATATTAAAATTTCTTTGTGGTCCATAAATGTTTATTTTTGTTTTGAATATTGACACATAAAACAAGCATTTACAAATCTATGAGGTTTCAGTAAAGCAGGCCCTTTTGATATGACTAGCAAAGAATACATTTTATTTGATCTGTGGATGCCAGGAATGGGGAGGATAAAGGTTCCGGAGTCTTATTATAATTGTTTAAGACAATCTATGTGTTTTTCTGAATCTGCAGGACACAAAGTTCCAGTTTTCTACAGGAGAATAAGTTCACGGGTGTGCCCTTGGATTTGTCTCTCTTACTCATTATTACTCCTTTTCTCTAAAGTTACTTCCTTAAATAAACTTTCTTGAATTCTACCCCTAGGCTAGGAGTTATTGACCACTGATAGCTACTGGGTGAGGAAGAGTCAATTTTCTTTGGATATGTTGTCCCTAGGAGACTCTCTATACTCTAGAAGTTGGCCCAACACCATGGACATATAACTAGTATTAAGCTCACTCAGGGCTTAAAATAAAATAACATGTGAAGTTGATAGGGGAAAGTGGTAGGAAGCCAGAGAGTAGAAGGGGTGTGAAGGAAAGAAGTGAGTTTTATCCAAATGAATTATGCATGTGAGAAATTTCAAACAATAAAAAATATTCAAAAATGAATAAACTTTCCACATGTAAGCATCTGTGTCATGTTCTTCTTTATAAAAATTGAACTATATATTTTTCTCTGCTCCCCTCTGTTCCTCCTCACTTTCCTTCTACCCTCCCCCATGCTCCCCATGCTCCCAATTTACTCAGGAGATCTTGTCATTTTCTACTTCCCATGTAGATTAGATATGTTCCACTTTTAAAAAGATTATGACAACTAAGCATTATGAAAGGGTGTACAAGGAGTCATTCCTTGCAAAAAAAGTCTTACAGGCAACTTCACTTTTTAATTAATTTATGCATAAGAACTGCTGTTAGTATTATATCATGCTTGACTCATGCAACCTGCCTGAGGAGCACATGTCCAGTGCCTACCTTCCCGCACATTTCCAGGAAGCTCCTTCAGTTAATGATCCTAGACTGGCACTGCTAACCCCTTCCACCCATGCTAAGCTCCCTCAGCGGAGAACTTATATCCTTGCAGCCAGCTCCACCCATCTCTGTCTAGCACTCAAGACCCCATCCCTAGACAGAAACACTCCAGCCTGCAGAAATGTTATGATGTCTGGTGTTTTATTTATTTACTTTAACAACGTGGACACTAGACACCAAACACAGGTTCTCATGCTTGCAAGATAAGCACATCATTGGTTGAGTTGCCGTCCCAGCCCCCAGACACTGTTTCTTTAAATAAGGTTTCTTTGTGAGCCTATCTTTTTTTTTCTTCTGGAATTATCATAATGTCCACATGAATGCCCTTGGTGGTTTTCCAAAAGTTACATAGGCCTTATTTTCACTCTTCTTTCTCTAACTAAACAACTTCATGTGACTTGATTTTGAATTTGATTATTTCCTTCTGTATTTAATAGAGCCTGCTTCTAAAACTGGCTACTAAATGAGGTGGTGAAGTTAAAACTACTGCTTACTTTAGGTACTACTTTAATATTGTGTCTTTTATACTATTCTTGAAATTTTCCTTCAGGTTTAAAATCATTTTGACACGTATGAATTTTCTTGGTGTACCGTTGTATAGAAAATCAAGGAACTCCATCTATGAGAGTTTAAAATGAGTGTGCTTATTGTAAACATAAAAAGAAATGCTGTACATAGTATCTAACAAATTGAGAAGGATATATTATTACATATGTAGATTATTTGTATAAAAATACATGGCCTTGAATAATAATAAATATCAGGCAAACTTAAATTGAGATTCATTGTGTAAAACAATTGACCAGCAATCACAAAACTACCAATGTGATAAGTACAAAAAGAAAGATAATGAAATAGAGCAGGCAGGTGCACAAGAAAGTGCAAAACAGGATGTCAGAGATGTTTCTGGAAAAGCATTGGGGCATAACAAGGCCAAACTGTAAAACATGTCTGTATGTAGAGATGCTAATATGATAATAGTGTTACCTGCTGAATTTGATGATTGCATTAAGCTTATTGAAGAGATTGCCATAGTAATATGTTCAAGGCATAAATTATTTTTCCCAACCATTGTTGCAAACTTACAGGCTTCAAAAGGATTTTAAGAGGAAACCATTTAAGTAAATACAGTAAAAAGGTGAACTGACTGAAGAAATTGGAAAGGGTGGCTCTTTAAGCAGCTGGAGGGAGATAAGTCTAGAAGATGGGAGGAAGATAAAGGAAAATATCAGGATATAAGTAATCTGATAGTAGAAATGGGCAAAGAGTGTTCCTTTTGGGGGAGGGAAGGGACATAAAAACAGAAAAGGATAAGAAGAGGGTAAAATAACAGCAAGTGTGTCTGAAAAAGCATTAGAAAATCATGCTATTAACTGTTTACTTAAAAAGAATAATGCAAATAATTCAGAGTAAAAGTACACATATATAATTTTATGAACTTTTATCCTCTGGACTGGTGATACTCCCTTCAAGAACCAAAGACCATCTAACAAATATCCCAATACCAGAAACAACAAAAAAAACCCTTTTGAGTTGTTGGCCAGGGAATGTCCAAGAAACTCTCAAAACACCACAGCCTATTGCTGAAGACACCAAGCACTTTAGAAGCATGATCCAGAGACTTCTGAGTTCAAACTTCCCTGAATGTACCCTATCTGAGGATTAGTTAAGGTAACATTCAAGCTTCAAAAGGAAAAGTGCAATCAACAGTCATGCCCAGCTATGATGCTTTTGAACCAGGTCAAAGACAACGATAGCATATAATCCTAGATGTGCAGTAGCGGCACACATACCTAGGTGGTAACCCACAGCTCTGTAATTGGGCTTAAGATCCACTCAACAAGAGGGATACTATAGCTGTTGCTGAAAATGTAGCTAACTCAGTGCTAGTGAGGTCATGGTTATTGGAGGAGAATCTGCAACTTCTTATGTACTAAACTAGCAAAATCCTTAACAACTAGTTAAGATTTGTCATTATACACATAGGTAATTAAGAAAAGTTAATTTTGAAGCAGATGGCAATGACAACAGGAAACATCGAACAATGGAAATACAGTATTTGGAAGCCCAGCCCAAATGAACATAGCTACAAAACATTCATGACCTAACATCCAGGGATCATTGAGGTAGAAGATATTGAATGATTATAGAGACAAAGGATCAGGGAGTTTGATGTAAGATTGTGTCTCCTAGTAGTATCAGAAGCTACATATATAATGTCTCACCGATATGATTGCACAAACTTGAACTGAACAAGGACAACACCAACAAATGTGCCAAACTGGTTGGGGAAAGCCCATGAGTCCTCAGTCCTACACAAAGTTATAACTGATTGAAACTGGGAGCGGGAAAGGTGGTATTTCTCAGGGAAGAAGACACCAATTGATTGTCTAGTGCCAAATGTCAGTCCTGAAAACATTCATATAAGTAATATTATATGACATATTTAGGACTGTACATGTATATACATATACTTATGTGCATTCATAATGATCAAGGCAAAAAGAGGCCACAATTTTAAGGAGAGTGGAGAAGGGTTTATGGGAGAGTTTGGAAGGAGAACAAAGAAGGGAAATATAATTATAATACAATATAATCTCAAAAATCTAAAACTTTGTTGACTAAACAAATAATTGAGAAAGAAAAGGCATCACAATGGTAACCATATGAAATGAATGCAAGAACATCTCTAAGAAAAAGAAATGTAACAATGTGATACTGGTCAAAGCATATGGGAGAAGCTTACATATTCAAATGATGTTACTTCAAATTAGAAGGGGGATAAAGGCTGTATTTAATAAGTAGCTTTTTTCAATTAATAGTTCATATAGAAAATAAGTTTACTTCTATTTCTTGAATATAAATTTAAATTCCAACAAGATTAAGCTTATAATATGATCTTATGATTTCTTTAACATGATACAAAAGCATAAATCAATAAGAAAGAGACAATCCAATGGGAAAAAGACAGTATAAACCTTCAGAGAGGAGACTGAAGTAGCCAGTAAGGAAGTTATAAAATGCTCAACCTCATCAAAAATCAAACCATTAAATATGAGCAATCTGGAAGGTTGAGTTTTGCTGAAATGTAGAACAGAGAAAAATCATATGATATCATTTGGTTTTGACTTTATAAGGTCATGTTAGAGAAAAGTTAGCAGTATTCAAAAGTTGTGTATTTTATACTCTGATCTAACAAGTTCGTTCTAGGCAGTCACTTGCATAAACTGTGTAAGAACCTTAATAAACTTGAACATAATTTTCTGAGTTTACAATGATAATAAAGTAAAATGGAAGAGGAGAAGAAACAAATTGAGCTGTAGAAATATAAGCTACTGTGTAGTTTGGGAAAGAATTGAAGGCATCATCACAAAAAAAAAAAAATGAGGACTCTCAGAAATACATCAAGCCAAAATAACAAGATAATGAAAAACATATAAGTGGGATAACAGTTAAACTTATTGTTCAGAATTAGCAAAATAATAATATAGAGGTTGAAGGATATATAAATCAAAAATAAATATGAACACCAATTCAGACTAGAGGGTTTTTTTCCAGGAGAAGGTGAACACATCGGGGGAAAAAAAGCATTGCTAAGTCCCCTCTATTCAAATCTTTCTCTCCTCACACACCTGTTAACTGGAATTACACCCCAGAGCCTACTGAAATTATCTATGCTGGCACAATATAAACTGACTTCCTGTGCTCTCTTTGTCCCAACTTATGGAAAGCACAATCGAGGCTCTTGGCCAGTTTTCCCCTTTGCCTGCTGACTCCTCTTGCTGCTTCTCCCATAGGGTCTCTGTGGAATGATCACTTCTCTGGGGATCTGTTAGCACAACAAATAGCATTTCAATACCATTGCCTCTTTATATTTGCCAGACTTACACAAGAATAACAATCCACATGGAGCAGCTGAACAGTGTTATAAAACGTCTCCATTACATGGTTTAATGTTTTATCAAGACTCTGAGGAAAGTAGTTGAGTCCTTTTCATATTTTGTAGTGCAATAAAAGTTTACAAGAATAAAGTAACTCAGAATTGCAGAGATGAGTGAGCAGAGTTCTCCCAAATACCCCAGTTTCGTAGAAGATTCAACTTTGGCACCTATACTTTAGAGGAATCAGGTTTGCTCCAAATATTATGTATGTATGTGTGTGTGTACGTATATATGTATGTATCACTACCTACATATGTAGATCTATGTTGAAGAGTTCATGACATATTATGCAATGCCATCTAAGTATAATGTTAAGTATAGAGCTATCCTTAAAATTGTGACATTTCCATACTTTTAAGGCTTTTATTTCCCCTTTTTCTCCTAATCTGTCTCCTTTCAGGACCATTTTCATAGAAGCTCATGACAGGAAAGATCTTATATCATGTTATTCCTCATGATGCTGGAGAGCTGTCCTCTCACCTGGCTGCTTAGAACGTCTGTATTATAATCTGCATATATATGGATATATAATATCCCAGATATGAAGCCTTATAGCTGAAAACTCAAGAATGGGAATATGAAGAACAATCAATTAATCTGTCTTGATTTCACCAACTGGACAGAACTGAAATAACCAAGGAGAACCACATAAAATGCTCCTGCCTTGTGATAGGATGGCATGTCCTTTGGGCATATGCCCAAGAGTGGTATAGCTAGGTCTTATAGTAGATCAAATTCTAATTTTCTGAGAAACTGCCATATTGATTTTGATAGTGGCTGTACAAGTATGACTCCCACCAGCAATGGAAGAGTGTTCCCCTTGCTCTACACTCACCAGCAAAAGATTTGTGTTTGATCTTAGCCATTTTGACAGATGTGAGATAGAATCTCAAAGTCATTTTGATTTGCATTTCCCTGATGGGTAAAGATATTCACTTATAAATTAATAATGACTGTTAAGCAAATGATACCAAGGTACAGTTCACATAGAGGGGTTAGGTAAGGAAGAGGGGTCTGAGAGCAATACATGGATCTTCCTGGGACAGGGAAATAGAATAGATTTTATAGGTGGACTCAGGGTGAGTGGGGATGGGAACAGGAAGGACCTGGAAGCAGAAAGATGGGAGATGGGATGAAAGGAGAAAATATAGGGAGAGATGGCTAGAACTTTGGGGTTGTGTGGAAACTTCTAGTGGCATGCATTTATATGAAAATTTCATTTTTCCTAACAGATAAACATTACTTCATTGTGTAAATGCAACAAATTTTTATTAGCCTTTCATCAGTTAATAGAAATATAGGTGGTTTCTAATTTCTGAATATATATGAATAGAACATAAATGAGCATGTATGAGCAAGTATCTCTGGAATCAGGTGTAGAGTCATTTTGGTTATATACCCAAGAGTGATATGGGGTAGATAAATTCTTAGCTTCCTCGGGAATCTCCACCATTATTTCCATAGTGGCTATACCAGTTTAACTCCTACCGACATACCAACAGAGAATAAGTGTTTCTCTTTCCCTCTATCCTTGTCAATATGTGTGATCACTTGTTTTATTTACCTTGGCTCTTCTGACTTGGGTAAGTTGATACTTCCACATAGGTTTAACTTGAATTTTCCTTGTGGCTAAGGATGTTGAACATTTCTGTAAGTGTTTATTGATTTGTTTCATTCTTTGAAACTCTCTACTTAGTTCTGTACCTGGACCATTTGTTTTCTTGATGTTATGTGTATACTTATTTCTTTTGTGTGTGTTGGGTTTTTTTTGTTGTTTTGTTTTTTGCTATAAAGGGGAAACTAGAATAAGAAGATTAAATTGGGAAAGGGGTGGAAGAGCAGGATAAAGGAGGGAATAAAGGAAGAAACAACAAACACCAAAAGACAATTTTAAGGAATCTCTAAGGTAAAACTCTTAGTGAGTGGTTCACAGATATCTGAGACTAGGGAGATCACATTGTCAGCAATTACTTTCTTCACATGCGTGGACCTAAGTTTGGATCCCAACACTCATTTCAAAGGCCAAAAGTTTGTGTGACAGTGTGGACCTCTTATTCCAGTACTACCTAAAGCAACAGAGACTTAAAATGGAGGGGTTTTAAAGTTTAAATATGATGAGGGCAGAAATATTTACGCTAAATAAGATATTTATTTAAGTATCCTAATTATAATGGCGTAATCATCACAACTGTTTCTGAATGCTGAGAGGTAAGCATTGATGATTACAAATGAGAAAATGCTAATAGAGTTGGTAAATGTCACTTTAAACAAATTATTTAAATCCTCAGGACTCTAACTGCTCTTAGAGAGATAATTGATGACTGATACTTTAAAATATAAGTTTTGGTAATGTTAGTCACTATCAGAAAGGGAAATCTAAAAGAAAAGCAATATAAAATTAATATGAATACATTATGATTATGGCATGTATATTATTCATGATGGTAACTATATAGACTATAGTGAAGCAAACTAAATATTAATTTGAAATTGATTTACTAGACTACTTTCTCTTTTTGAATTTGGTGATTATAGTCTTTAAAATTTTCTAAGTCAATCATCAGGAGTACAGATAATACCCATTGCTGCCCCGAATGTATGGAAATGGAAATTGGTATGCCCTTGCTGAAAGTGTCAAATTGTGTAGCCAATTTGGAAGTCAATCTGGAGTTTTCGCAAAAAACTGCAAATAGAATTTCCATATGACCCAGGTCTACACATTACATTCCTACGTATATACCCAACAGACTACATCCTATTCTAGAGACACTTTCACATCCTATTTATAATAGCTAAGATATGGAATCAACTTAGATGTTCATCAAGAAATTGGTTGTTTAGAAAGATAGGCCATATGCTGAATAGAATATTATTCCACTTTAAAGAAACCTGAAATTTTCATGTAAGTGGATGGACCTTGAAATAATTATCCTAAGTGAGGAAATCCAGATACAGAAAGCAAATATTGTGTGTTCTCTCGCATATGTAGATCTTCACTTCAGATATAGTGTTTTCTGTGTTTCACTTGGAGTAGAAGTAGAAATCAGGAAGTAGAAAGGGGCCTCTTTGCAGGAAGGGGGCTATATCAATGAGAGGTGATATTATAGTATAGGTACAATGAAAATAGTGAAGTGGAATACCGAAGCCAAAAGGTTTAAGCAGAAAGGAGGGTGTGAGTATAGGGGAACCAAGGGACGTGGGATGAAGGGAGGTCTAATGCAAAGAAAGGTGAACACAAAGCTACACAGAAGCCTACCATGTCAAAATCCAGCTAAAAAATAAATTGAGTGATAGTGTAACAGATATAAAAAAAATAGAAAGAAAACTGAGAATTAAAGATTAGACAAGGATGGGAATAAGAGATGAGGAGGAAAAGTGGTAATCTATACAAAGCCCACTAGTTAGTGGCTAATTTATTTTTTTCTTTTTCTTTTTTTTTTTTTTTATTTTTTTTTCCATACATTGTT
>PVIU01011621.1:0-63909 GCA_004026605.1 Ondatra zibethicus
ATTGCTTCTCCCTCCCTTTCCACCTTGCAGTCCCTCCCAGATACTCTATCTCCAAGCCCTCCCATACCCCCATTCTCAAGCTGAAAGCCTCTTTTTCTTTGATTATTAAAAAATGAGAGATGGTTCAGACTCTATATCCTGGAGCTACAAAGACACCAAACATTTGAAAATAGCTTTTTGTTACTCTTCTTGTTCATGTTCTTCTTGTTGTTCTTCTTCTTGTTCTTTATTATTGTTAATTATTCTGTTCTTGGATAATAGTCTTAAATGTATATTAAGCTTATCAGAAATAAATATGCAGGTATGTTTTCATTTTATCCTCCATTTTTCTAATTTGGAAGAGCATTCCCCTTGAAAAATGACCAAATACCTATGCATGCTAGGTAGGTTTGGTTTTAGAGGCTGAAGAGTGCTTAAGGATTCATGCTGGGATTATTTTCTCAGATGAACTCCTTATTCAAACAGAAATGCTCACAGGCTTGTTCTCCTTGTGTTGCAATCCATACAGCTGACATTAGACTTGTTAGACATGAAAGCTCTTACTTTTCTCATTGTGCAACTATTACACAAGATGCAACTGAAGGTGGAAGCAATTATTGTTTCTCACAGTCTGATGGGGGATGGTCCATCAGGGTAGAGAAGGCAGACGTTTGAAGCAATTCACACTATTGTTGACTTCACCATCAGAAAGTGCAAAAGATGAGAAGTATGGTCTTGGCTATAAAAAGATCAAGTTCTGCAATAGTGATCCACTTCTACCAAGGCTCCACCCCTAATGGTTTCCCAACCTTTTAAAATAGTGCCACCAGCTGGAGACCATGCACTCAAATATTTCCACCTGCGGGAGACACTTTACATTAGAACCCCAAGTCTTTCCTAGACCTTATTCTTAGGAAGTATTTTGATAGGCTGGATGAAAGATCACATGGTCCTGGTATGCATTAATCAAATGATCCCCATGTATCAGAACAAAACTGACAGCAAGGGCGAGCAAGGATGAATAGGTGCTCTCATAAGCTGAAAGGAGGAACTGAAGCAGAGCCATGTGAGCTTTCCTAGAGTGTGTGAGCAGATGCATCCTGAAGAGCAGGTGGAAGAAAGACCAAGGTCTATCTCTACACTACAGAATGGGCCAACCATCCTCCAGTTTATGTAGTGCACTGGTATTTGAGCATTCTGAATGGTTGAAATGCCCAAGAAATGATCTAAAAGTTTACTTTGAAAAATAATCAGTGTTGCTAGGTGGTGGTGGTGCATGCTTTTAATCCCAGCACTCGGAAGGCAGAGGCAGGCAGATCTCTATGAGTTCAAGGCCAACCTGGTCTGCAATAGCTAGTTTCAGGATAGGCTCCAAAGCTACAGAGAAACTCTGTCTCGAATCCCCCTGACTCCAGAAAAGATCAATGTCGTCAAAGACATTGGAATAAATCAGGTATGCTGTAAGCTGCCTAGGATGTTCATGCTTGCTATCACCTCTGCTCAGAATCACATTCCCTTAAGGAACTCTAGGCTCATTCTTCTCAACATCTCAACATGCCAACCTCTTGTGTAGTTTGAATTTGGACTTTTGTTAGCAGTATGGAGGAGAAATTCAGAAAAAAAGAAATCAAATTCTGGAAAACAACAACAACAAAACAAACAACTTAGAAAGGTTGGAAATGAGCAACTTTGAAACACCATTCAAATAAAAAACTATAGCAGAAATAATCATCAATAAACTAGATAAAGCAGAAGAAAAGATATCAGGGTAACAGTAAAAACAAGGAGATGGCTGTGTGTGTGCACATGTATGCATTGCAAATATACATACACACAAACATATATGCATATATATGAATTTGCTTGCATGAAAAAGTTTCTACAAAAGAGGTTGGCATGTTGAGCGTGCTTGGCGTATCTGGGGAATAGATTGCAAAGGAGTTGGTGCCTCAGAAGCAGAATGAGGAAGGGGATGTGGGAGTATTGTGGGAGGAGATCGGAGATGTAGTAGGCTCAGTATGCAAGTAGAGTATCATGTATGAGATTTTGGCTTTGAATCTGAGAGATCTGGGAACTCATAAGAGAATTTAGTACTGTTTTGTTTGGTTTTAGTTTGTTTTTACCCTTAAGAGGATCACCCTGGTTGCCAGAGGAGATTTTTTGGAGGTGTGAACAGAAACAGAAAAACTGGTTAAGAGTTACCCAGAGTTGGGGTGATAGCTCAGTTGGTAATATGAATGCCTTGTAAGCACGTAGAACTGAGTTTCATTCTCAGAACTTGCATTTTAAAAGCCAATCATGGTCGCATATGCTTGTAAACCCAGTACTGGAGGCAGACACAGACACATCCCTAGGCTTACTGGCCAGACTTTAGCTTAGCCTAATTGGTAAGTTCCAGGTCAATGAGAGAGATAGGTGAATAATTACTGTGGAACCATTATCAAGGTTGGTCTCTGGTCTCCACATAAATCTTACACAGACACATACACACAAACACATACACACACACAGAGTGCACACATGCGTGAGTGCATAGTTGTTTCCAATTAAAAGTTGTCTCCCTCTCTGAACTATCTGATAATAAGATACAATTTCATATAGTGTCCTTTTTCAAAAGACAGATTCTTTCCACTGTTTACTATTCACCTCATGAAACACAGCCCATTTCTCTTTGTATTTTCCTATGTACATTATTCCTAAATGTAAGGTCTCAGGATAGTGTAATAACATTAGAAATGGTGAATGATAATTGCATTTTAGATAAATTCAAAGATGAAATGTATAGGATTTGCTGTTGGGCTAGAGTTATGGAAGGAAGAGCAGCTGAGGACAATATAAGCCAGCCTGAACCACTGAAGAGTTGGAAACAAGGCTAAAGGAGATGCAGATGGAGATGCAGGTGTTCAGTAAGGCCATTCCACTCCCTTAGGATCTTCTATTCTTACAGTTTCTGGAAAGAATCCTACCTTAGACTGTTCAGCCATCTTCTGGTCTGGCTGACAACTAGAATCTGGCTCTCTGGGGTGGAAGAGAATTTCCTAGCATCAAGGGTATTTGGAAGAGGGATGAGAAGGGGCACTAAATTCAAAACATCTATTTGACTGCTTAGACAAGGGCTAGCTCTGTTCGTTGAGAAACTACTGTCTCTCTAGAGGCCCAACAGCTGCAGGTGATTCCTGACTTGGCAAAAGTTGCAATAGATCTTAAGGACACAAAACTGAATCTCTTCCACAACTTTCACTTGGGGAACGAATAGAGCTACATGAAATAATGGCCAGAAGGTCATAGCTAGAAGCATCTTCAGGTAGAGCCTAAGACTCAGAGTCATGAGATTGGAGAAGTGCTATAGGTTCTACGTGGGATACAAAGAGCAACAAAGATGGATGAGAATCAGAGTCTGTGCCTCCCGGTCCAGTCTCTTCTTGCTGTACCAGTCTGTGAGCAACTTAAAGTCCCAGGTGTACCCCAATTTGGAGCAAATTACCTATTCTCAGTCATTAAGTTCATAAAATTTTTACTACACAAAACTTTCAATTCATATTCATGGGTCCTGCAGCTTTACCCTGAGGATAAAACAGGTCGTTGGCTGAATTGCTGGTCCCAGCAAATGGGAACTATAATAATAGTCCTTGTTTTCCTGTGGAGATGGAATATCATTGTCACGTTCAGGAAATGATGAATATCAGTATAGTGACTGGAACAGGGCTGCAGTTAATGAGCAGAGCAGTTAGTACCATGAATAGAAGGATTGTTATTCTGAAGATAAATGGTATAGGAATTCCACCTGGAGGAATTTTCTCGTTCTTGTCCTGTCAGACTTGCAGTTGAAGAGGAAAAGGCTTAACTTCAATTTCTGCAATCTTTAGAGGATTCCAAAAAAAAAAAAAAAGCACTAAGTTGTAGTGGAGAGAGCCAACTTCTGAGTAAGAAAGAAAAGTGATATCCCGGTCCTGACAAGTGGATATTTGTTTGTTCTCACTGCTCCATTGTAAACATCCAGGGAGAAGTTTAGGAACTGCCCCAGACTGGCTATAGGGTCGTTTCTGATTACTGAAGGGCTGTTATATCTATGTATCATTGAGAGTCATTATCTTGTTGTTTTCCTCAACTGGACTCTTGTTCTTAGCTTCTCTCTCATCCTAGCTGCTCTTGATCCCTCTTTTCCTCACTTCTTCTCCCTCTCTCAGTCCATCCCCCCTCTTTTTCTCTCACCTTTGAGCTGTCTGTAAAATCAGGCAGAATGGGACATTTCAGAGTGTGGGCGAACATTTATTTAGTGTTATATATTATCTATAACATCCAAGCATAGTTTTCAGTTTAGATCTTGAACTTACTAAGAAGCAGAGGCTTACTTAATTATGTGCCAGTTGGCTAGAACCTTATGCTTCTTTATGTTTAAAAGGGAAGTACTCCATATCTCTATAGATTTCTTACCTCAGCTCAGTACTCCAGGACCTCCAAGGAAATAGAATGCACATGTGTGATTTGGAGCCTAAGATGTCTATGATCTGTTGCCCACAAGCTGAGGAACTAGGAAAGCCCATGATGTAATTTAGTTAGAGTCTGAAGGCTCTAGAATCAGTAGTGTCAATGGCAGGACAAGTTGGATGTTCCAACTCAAATAAACAAGAGTAAACCTGCCCTTTCTTGTCATTTTTACTATATTTGAGTTCTCACAGGTGTGGGTGATACCATATTGATGAAAGCAAGTCTTAACTTCACAGAACAGCTTTACAGACACAGCCAGTGTGAACAATTTACCTGGTGTCTGAGTATTCCTTAGCTGCATCGAACTGACCCATAAGATTAAACTTCATAAATCTCGTCCTGTTAACTTGACACCCATATTCAGCCATATTTTATGCCCAAAAAAGGACAAAGCAAAGCCATAATTCTACTTGACACACTGTAGTATCCTGTGACTACCAAGATCTACTAGTTCCCATCCTCAAAGAAAAGACGCTATTGTTAAATGTTTACTTTCCTCCCTGGTATGCTATAACTTGAATAATATATTTTAAAGTTGGTATTACTTAAATATTGATATAAAGTCAATATATCTTATGGTGAAAAATAAGGAAAGAAAGAAAACAGCTCCATGGAGATAATTGCCCCAGCCTTAGTAGGCATAATTCCCTTGCTGGTGCTGTAACTGTCTTTCAAGAGCTAGCCCACCATTCCATCAAGCCATCTGCCCTGACATGGTAGAAAGCGTGGAAATATCTTTGCATTCTTTCGTGTTTCAGGCTGGAATATTTCCTTTATTTTACCCAGGCTCATTTCCCTGAGGTCTACGCATTTGTTCCTATGACATAGATCCCCAAGGACCTGGGAAGAGTTGATCTTTTTTTCCTTGGAAGCTCTGTGATGAACCTCTGATAACTGGAGACATTGAATTAATTTTCTAGGAAACCATGTGACTTATTTCTCTTATCGATGTGGTAGAATCTATGGGAGAGTATGACAAGCCATACAAAACAACTCACAGGTTAGACTCTCAGTCATCTTCTTTGCTTCATTCAGCTAGATTCTTTTTCATGTAATCTTTTGTGAAACTTGATTTAGTTCCTACCCTTTGCCCGAGAACTGACAGAGTTCTGGATATGTATGTTGTATTTCCCCAATGCTCTAGTCTCACTCAAAAGGTATGTGAATGGCTGGGTGATGTGCTAGGGAGACGTACTGGGTTTTTACATTCTTAAGGGGGTATGCTATTCACATGAAGAGGCAAAACCATATTGTTTTCTTTTAGGCAATTCTATATAAAATTGAGATTTTCAGTTAAATCCGAAGACACTATGAATACCTGAAAATCCTGAGCATGCAGCAGGTATTCTGGATGTGTCTAGGTTTTCCTCATGGTCCTCTGAGTGCTTCTCGGGAGGAAAAGTTTGAAGAGAACTCTCACCAGGTTTTCTCACTTGCAGCAACTTGGAGGAGAGAGACAGCGGCGCCTCATTTTGTCTGAGGTACTTTTTTGTTGTTGTTGTCTTCTTTGCAATCTGTTTGCCCATTCGGTCTTGTTCCTGCCATCTTTTGTTCTTTCTTTATGAATGACTAATTACAAATAGTTTTCCACAGGTTAAATTGATTCTAAGCAGCAACATGATTGTCCTAAAACAAACGACAATGGCATAGACCCAGAATTTAAAACCTGATGAGATTTGGAGGGAAGCTGATAGCCGAAGCCACATTCTGTCTCTTAGATTATTCCATAGTAAGTTTCTGTTTCCCTGAGAAGACAGATGGAAGATGTTTCCCCATCTGTACTTCCATACTTCTAGTCTACAATAGCCTCCTTACCTGAGTCAGAGATGCTCATGCATGCGGCAGTTGCTTGGGATCTTTGCTCTGCATCCATGCATCCATTAGGTTTTTTGTTGTTGTTGTTGTTTGTTTTTGTATCTTCCTTATTGCACTTAGTTGTGAGGAAGATCTAAACGTCACTGAGACAGACTGTGGTCCTTCAGCTGTGATACCTGGTTCATACTCAACCAGGACTGGCTTTGCTGCTGCTGCTGCTCTGCTGCTCTTGATTGTGTGTGTGTGAGATTTAACACTGCTCCTGTTAGTGTGTGTGTGTGATTTAACACACCCTTAGAAACACATGCACACACACACACACACTCACACACATAAAACTTTGCCTCACAATTCTATCATTTATTTAAGAGATCAATTATTTTGAGAAAGAAGAAAAGTATATTTCCATCAGAATACTTTTTATTTTTTGATTTTTATTGAGTTCTACATTTTTCTCTGCTCCCCCCCCCGACTCTCCCTTCCCCTTCAACCCTCCCCCAAGGTCCCCATGCTCCCAATTTACTCAGGAGATCTTGTCTTTTTCTACTTCCCATGTAGATTAGATTTTTGTATGTCTCTCTTAGGGTCCTCATTGTTGTCTAAGTTCTCTGGGATTGTGATCTGTGGGCTGGTTTTCTTTGCTTTATGTTCAAAAACTACCTATGAGTGAGTACATGTGATAATTGTCTTTCTGGGACTGGGTTACCTCACTCAAAATGATATTTTCTAGCTCCATCCATTTTCCTGCAAAATTAAAGATGTTTTTATTTTTTTCTGCTGTGTAGTACTCCATTGTGTAAATGTACCACATTTTCCTTATCCATTATTCAGTTGAGGAATATTTAGGTTGTTTCCAGGTTCTGGCTATGACAAACAAAGCTGCTATGAACATAGTTGAGCACATGTCCTTGTGGCACAATTGAGCATTCTTTGGATATATACCCAACAGTGGTATTACTGGGTCTTGAGGAAGGTTGTTTCCTAATTTTCTGAGAAATCTGACATACAAAGGGGCTGTAACAGCCTGCGTTCCCACCAGTAATGCAGGAGTGTTCCCTTTTCCCCACAACTTCTCCAGCATAAATTGTCGAGTCACAATCCCAGAGAACTTAGATTATAATGAGGACCCTAAGAGAGACATACATAAATCTAATTATTGAACTTGGTTTACCTCAGCCAATAATCTTGCCAGGCTTTATAATTTCTACCAATCTAGTAATTTAAAATGGCATTTGATTAGTAACCAAGGAAACACAAGAGATTATGCCAATTAAGTCAGGCATTTAACATATGGTATTATCCATTTCTAATTTTTCCTATGTGAAATAGCTTTCAAGTCTATTGTTCATGTTTCAAATGTTGTCCTTCTTTTTGTGCATTTTTGTGTTTGTTGTCTAGCTTCTGTTAGTCATGTGTAGCTATTAACTATTTGTGACTTGTTCTTTCACTTTTTGATGTCTGTTGATGACCAGGCATTCTGAGTTTTAACATGTATGAATTTATCATTTTTCATGAGTGCTTTTATGCATTACAATGACTTGAGGTTATAATGATACTCTTTCCTGTTTTCATCTAAAGTTTCAATATTTTGCTATTTCTAATGATGTCTTTAGTCCATCTGGCCTTTTACTTTTATATCTGCCGTGAGGTAAGAAGTCAGTTTTATGTTGTTTATGACAGAGACACCCAATTCCTTCTGTACCCATTGATCAAGTGGCTCCTTCCCTAACCAGTCACATGCAAATAAATTTATGTCAATTCACAATTCTCCTTGTGAGTGTGTGTGTGTGTGTGCTTCAGAAATCTCCACTCTATCTTTGAAAAAAGTGTTTTAATCCAAACGAAATCTTGTATTATAACTGGTGTTGAATTTTATCATTTCCTCCCTGTAACTTTGAGATTATATGGTCTCTCTCTAGAATGCATTGCTGGATTTATCAGCAGCAATCATGCAGGGAAACCCTGGCCAGCATTTCCAAAGTCACAGTTCTCCCCAGCCTCTGCAGACTTTATATTTTGTAAACAATCTAATGTTAGAAGGAGATTCAGCGACAAAGCAACTTCTTTTTTCTTTCTTTCTTTCTTTTTTTTTTTTTGAGGCCTTAGCACAAGGCTGCCAGGGGATTGATTAGCTATTTTCCTCACAGCAACCATAGGCCTCACTGTCCCTTCCCATCTCTCATTTAGCAAGCGCTTAACACTGAGGAGTGATGAGGTCAGCCTGTCTCAGCAACTGACAGATTGTGTTCAGAGTCTGAAGAAAGGGAAGATTTGTACAGAGGAACAAGTAAGAAGGAATTGCCAGGTTTTCTTACCCCATCCCACCCCCATGAGCTCCTCTAAGCCCCATCTCCAGTCTACATGCTACCTTGCCAGCAAAACTCATCATCAGTTCCCAGGAAATGTTTTTCCCTGAAGGATAAATGGACACTCAGAAACCAAGTCCTGAATTATCCAGTAATGGAGTTTCTATTCTGTATTTGAGATAATAGACCAGTAGGAAGTATTTTGATTGTTGTGTAGGTTTATAATTATATACATTTTTTGAGGTGCTAGGATTAGGGGAGTAGCAGGGGCTCTGAGAGCAGCTTGAAATACTTTCTATAAACAACGAGATAAAAAATATGTTGGGGTTCATGGGCCATGTGATCTCTTCTGTAACTATTATTTATCTTTTCTGTCAATCAATCATAGACAAAATGACAATACTTTGATACACATGCATGGCTGTATTCCGATACAATTTTATAGAATGTACTAAAGCAGACACTGAATCAGATTTGGCTCTGAAGCAGCCTTCAGACACCTTCAGATACCCTGTTTAGGTTGCCATGGTTTTTAATTGGATTACATTAATTGCCCAATCTTTGTAGTATCATTATATTCCCATATATATACATATGCATACAATGTAGTTTAATCACATTTACTCTGCCATTGGTTTCTTATCTTCTCTCTCCATGTCTCTTTCCATACCTCTAATCATCCTCATTTACCTTTTGCGTTCTCTTATTTTTCCTGAGTTTCTATGTAAGAGAGAATTGATGTTTGTCTTACTGAGACTAGCAAATCTGACTTAGCACAATGACCTCCAAGTCCATTTGTGTTCTTACAGACAAGATAATTTCATTCTTCATGACTGAATTTAATTCACAATGTATATGTTGCATGTTTCTCACCTGTAGTTCTAGTGATAACTGGTCTGGCTAGTCACTTGTGATGTATCAGTCTGTGCCTGGCTCCAGTAATCTTCAAGCTATATTTTGCCCTGGAAAACTCCACTTCACAAGCAGCATTTGACTCCATTTGGGGGGGGGGCAAATGCAGGATGATTCTGTTCTTAACTAAGCATATATTTGACACCATCTGTAGGGCTCCATCCAGGAGACAGACCAATAAATAACACATGCTTAAAAGTTAAAAGGACACTGCCTTTCAAACATGCCAAAGTAGATTGAGATGATAATAACATATAGTGATATTAAAACCTATTAGGAAAAAACAGCCCCAAGAGCTTCTGGAACCCACTAGACCAAAGAAGGGTGAAACATTCTCAGCTGGACTTAATGAAGAAAACAAAACACCCAATATTGTGGTTTTGGGCTATTATTAAATCCTCATCAGATTCATGTAATGTTGAATTACTCATATACTGCTAGTCCAGCTACCAACTGGTAGTTACTCAACAGGTATCATCATCATCATCTATGCCCCGGCAATGGTTGGACATGCATGGGCAGCCTGTTTATGACTGTTCTCCAGTTGTTCCTATCCTGGGCAGTCCTAGATGCTTGTGTTATTGTCATACCCAAGGTTCCACAGTCTTCCTTTTTGCCTTATCCTGTGCACTCCTCTAAGCAGTGCTATCTTCAAGTATCTGCCATCATTCATTCTCATAACATAGCCGAAGTATCTCAAGTGCTGTTGCCATATCCTGTAGTTTACTTCCAGTTTTTGTAGATGGAGATGTTTCTTAATGTCATCATTGCGCAGCCTATCTCTTCTTGTGATGCCTAGAATCCTTCTGAGGCATGGCATCTCAAACACATTCAGCCGCTGTTCTCAGAAGTGTTTCATTGACCAGGTTTCAGAGTTGTAAAGAAGGCAGCTCAAGACAAGTATCTCATATACCGGTAATTTTGTTGTTGTTATGTCTTTGCTGACCAAATCTTTCCTATTGCCTGAAATGCAGCCCTTGCTATCTTATCTGGGTCTTGACATCTGAAATAGCTTCCTCCTTCACCAACACTGTGAAACCCAATATGAACAGGTATAACCTCTTTTTATTCAGTGTGCATTTACATAACACTGAAGCACATTGCTGTGCAGCTTTCAGTAAAAGCAATAAGCCTACTATCAACTAGAGAGCAGGTAAGAATTCTGAATGTGGTTAGAGCTCTCTCTCTCTTGTCTATTTTTCCTCTTTGGGTATCTGTCACAAGCTTTACTGACAATAAACTATTTGAACAAAATTTAATAAATTTGAAAAACAAGAGAAACTAAGGTGAGCATTACGTTAGCTGCTGGATTCTTTACTGCAGGAGCACACCATGGCCAGATGGAGGTGAGCATTATGCTAGCTGCTATACTCTTCACTGCAGGAATATTCCATGTATATTCCATCCCATTATAGCATTTAATCTATAACTTTAACACTTAGAGGAAGATTTTGCTTTCTCTAAGTCTGAAAGCAGGCATTCATCTGCTGGAAGGCTCCATAGTGAAGGAGCCTGAAACATTGGAAACATTGTTGGACTTTGTGGTGTCTTCTTCTCTAAACAGAAAGCAGCGCTAGCAGTTCTTATTAAACCAAGAAGAAGAGTTAACTTTTTTTTTCTAGTAGGAATTCCAGGAAAAGAAAAAAAAACTCATTAAAACCCTTAACTCTTCTTCTCTGTGTGACTCATGCTTTCCTTTTTGCTGCTGACAAACACGGCATCTTTGTATTGGGACATCAGGCTGCCTAAGGTCTCTTTGTCTCCCAAAGACAGAGCCACAGAGTCAGCAAAGGAGAATGCATGTGTGCAGCCCACACCTGCTGACCCCCATCCTTTCCAAGAGACTTTCTTACTCACTTTTAGACTAAGGGCCTTTGTGAAGGAGCCCAGCCTATTTTAACATTTCCTGCTTCATTTGCAGCTCGGAGCCAAAAGTGTAGCCCCAGTTTCTTGCAAGATGTTTTATGAGCAAAGAATCATGTGTCCTGTAATCATTCTAGTATGAGCCTCAGGGTTCACACTTTGGGGGTGGAAAAGAGAAGTACATTTTCTCCCCTGGATCCAGTTCAGGTGGCATGGGTTCTGAGATGTGTATGCTTTCACTGGGATGGTAGTTTCCTAAATACCAAGTCGGGCGGGGAGGCCCCACAGAACACACATATCTTAATTTGGCAAATGACATGTTGTGGGTGTAAGTATGTCTAAGACTAGAGAATCACAAGAAAAGCAGCTCCTTCAGTCATGTGACCCACCCGTGCCTCTTGCCCCATCTCTTGTGTCATTTTTTTCCTCCCATGTGGCTCTCTGGGCTTCCAAGATGTCTTTTTGTATATTTTGTTTTTTTACCTCTTCTCAAAAGTGGGCTATGAGCAAAGTATCAGTGATTCCCCCACTCTGCCTTAAAATAGGTCATATTTTCTCCATTTCAAGTAACTTCACATTTAAACGGGTCTTACACCAAAGGTTTGTGTTTCCTGGTACATCTCACTGGTAGAAGATGAAGTCAGAACCTCCCATGGTAAGACAGTCTATTCTGATCCTAATTATACCTTTTACGGTCATAACCATATGGAATCCACATGACACATTTTAGTTTTTTGGATCTTATCTTTCTTTTCATGAAGTAGAAGGAGACGAAAATCTAAGGAAAATTTCCCCTCATTACTCCAAAAATGATAGTTAAATATTTATATAGTTATTATGTAAAAGTAATTATGTATAAATTAATAACTTGGAGTACTTAGAGAGAAAGCGAAACTGGAAAATGCAGTGGATTCTGAGATCTTTAGAGCAGAAAAGTCAGCAAGAGCTAGATCAGGAAAGCAAAGTCCAGACAAGGGCTCTGAGATCCAGCTAAGTTTTACTGAACTGGAGGCTAGAGGTGCTAGAGGAAAGATAATTAACAACAAATTAGGAGACAACTACAGTAATCCAATAGCAAAAGATGCAGACACAAGGACACGGTCCAGAAATGTCCATACTAAAGCATCTCTTTTCTCTTTCTCTGTCTCCTTGACACTGGTAACTGCTTGCTCTTATTTCCCTACAGTTGGTGTGATGCCCTATAAAAAATAAGGATCCAGATGTAGTCCCTCCTCCCATTAAGTATCCACCGTGCTTTCCCATCTGAATGAGACTTTGACTTTAGTGTGTGATGCAGGCTACTTCCCGATGAGATTTGGGATGGTAAACCAACTGGTCTTCAGTCTCTGATTCCTCTAGACACCATCATTGACTGATGCTTTTCTTGTATTTTGTGTTGTAAACTTTTGTTGCAGGTTGTGACATAGGCTCTCTTATGTATAGCTCACATAAGGAAGAGGAATGGAGGGCTGCCTTGTCTGATAACCTTATGACCCCCTTGGGTCAGCCTATTGCTGTTAACGGAATGATTAGGAATAAGAAAAACATTCCTGAATTTTGCCATACACAAAGGAGTTGCTTATCATATCTATTTGAAGCTAAAGGATGGTAGAATGAAGAAAATGTTTGACCACATAGTTTTGGTATATTTACTTTCAGATAATTAAATATTTACCTATTAAGAATTTTTATTTATGTTATTGGGTATGGGTATGATGTGTATTTCTGTGTGTGTCACAGGACAACTTTGTGGAGTCAGTTTTTTTCTTTCACCTTTATGTGGGAACCAGAGATTGTACTTAGGCTGCCAGGCCTATGTGACAGAGCAAGCTCTAGATACATATATATTTTAATGTAGTTATATATACACAGTATGCTACATTTTATAAAGTGTATTTTTTTTCCTCTTAGAAGTATAAGATTTCTCACTTAGTCAATTGTATATGCTACCTAATGGCCAAATTATATTCTGGCAATTTGGTTGTGTTCTTCTTATATAACTAATCTGTTTTGTTATATAAGATATGTAACGTGTGGGAGAAGCTGTGTCCTCAAATGTATACAATATTTAGGACAAATGTCTTAACAACCTTTTCATGTTTAAAGTGCTTCTGTGTTGAGCTTTCTCAGTTAGCACCCATATATAATGGGTTTAAAAAGGATTCAATGAAAACTCCATGTTTGTGTTTTCTGCTGTGCCTTTTTAGTCTCTCTTAACATCCTCAGGCTAAGATATTTGTAATTAACATCCACATTTCTTCAGAACCCTTGAAGCATATTGTCAGAACAGTTGTAGAGAAACTTTGCTTCTTTTGAGAATTTCACGAGAACGTTACCTTGAATATATTAACTTACACAGCAAAGAAGAATTAAAGCTGCAGATGAAAGTAAGTCTAATAGTTGAACTCTTGAATTTCCACGTATCCCTGTGGTCTTTATGGACACTGGGAAGATAAATGGAACATGTCAGTTCAGCTGGTTTATTAATTGGGAGAATTCTTTACCTGCCCAGGAATGACAATCTGAGCGAGAGACCTGGGTGATACAAGATGCTATGATGCTTACTTATTATGCCAGGCGGCTTCAGATTGGCTTAAAGAACTTCATGAACGTGGGGTGAGAGTTTCCTCCAACATGGAGTATTTCAATATTCCATCTTGCTGGGAAGCTCCTTAAATAGGAAGGCGATCAACTCAAAATAGCTTTCAGAAGTCCCCAAACCTGTCCAGATTCACTAGGCTCCTTCTTCCACAAGCAAGCAATAAAGACTAGTGAGAGGCGCTCTCAGACAAGACACACTGTAAAGAAGACTCTGAGACCAGACCAGCTGCCTAGAACAAGAAGAAACCAGCTGAGCGACATGGAAGAGGTTTAGAGCAACCGAGTCACTTGGGAGGGACTCTCTCCAACTTGCTGAGTGGCCTGCAGGCTGTGCAGCATGCTCTAGTTTCCCAACTTCTTGTGAGCTGTCACCCATGCTGGGATGGGCTTTGGTGATACAGCTGTCTCTGAGTCATTTCTGCCCCTGTAAGTAACCCGTCACTGATATTCAGGTAAGGGACCCCAGTAAAACCCATGCTTCACCGAGTTGGACTTTGGTGGCCTCTGTATTTTGGTCTGTTATGGACTTCTTATCTGGGGTGAGTAGACACGTGTGTTGTGTCTCCCCAAGAAAAGTTTTGTCACACAACAATGAATATAGTAGATACTGTGCTGAGAGATTCATGGGATTTTTGGTGTAAGAAACACTAGTCCTCTGGGAAGACTTCCGAACCCTACTGATGTCATCTTATGTGATGATCCAAATGAGCGTTATTGCTAGGAAAAAAGCATTTTGTAAGTTAAAGGGTACCAGTTTGTAGTTCAGACAGTGAGAGCTGATGATACACCCAGTTACAGAGTTGCCACATCTCATCCCCTGGACTCTCTGTTAGACCCTCCCTGTTGCTTTCTACACATTTTTATAGTTTATGCCTTCTTCCTGAAATTAGTATCAGATGTTTTGGGTGAATCATGTAATTTCAAGGAAGGCTATGCCCTTTTATTTTAACATGGAAAAGTGGCGGGGGATTTTCCTGGGATAGTAATTGAGAAGAAATTCTCTAGAGACGCAACCCTTTCTTCTACCAAGATTCTGTTTGATTGTGGGTAGGTGGTCTACGGCCTGAGTAGAATCATTTTTGTCACGTAGAGTGGAACTATAGCAAGCTAAAAACAAACAAAAAACAAGCCAGCCACAAAATTTGTGTTTCTGTACATGAATTGGCAGTAACTCAGGTGGTTTCTTGTTCCTTTAAATTATTGTGGTTCTTTGGGCTGATAACTAGACAAAGAACAAGGTACTAAAAGCAAGGTTAAAGGGGGATGGGCATACAACTCAGGGTTAAGAACACTGTTTGTCTAGAGGATCTGGGTTTGGGTCACAGTACCCACATGGTACTGTGGGATCCAATGCCTTCTTCCAGCTTCTGTGGGACCAGGCATGCATATGGTACACAGACGTATGTTCAGGTAAAACACCCATACACATATAATTAAGAAAATAAATAAATCTGAAAAAATTAAAAGCAAGCTACAAAGAAGGAATAGTTGAACTTGAAAAGTAAGGTCTTCTATAGTGTCTAATGCTGCCCAGGATGGGTCAAAAACCATAGCCCCATGAAGTCCTCAGGATGTTCCTGGTTTTAACTTCCTGCAGTCTGTCTTCCTCAAACGCCTATCAAGAACCCCATTTTGTTCCATCCTCCAGTCTGTCCTGAATGTCTTCGTGGAGTCTAAGGTGGATTTCCTGGTAATATCTACCTCTGAGCATTAAAATAAAAGTCTCTAAGAGATGTGTACATTTTATTTATCTGTCAAAGAATTCTCTAAAATACAGTTTTGGTTATGAAATAGCAAATAAGGATTGCATTTGGCACTGCAAGCCCCAGGAGAGCGTGAAACACAAAGCTAGAGACTGCACCACTGACTGCTTACTGGGCAAGTCACTTAGGCTGGCTGGGCCATCCCTTCTCTACCGAAAACCGAAAGCTTTCATGGGGTTGTTAATGAAAGTCAGACAATGTAATATGAAAATGTATGAGTTTGGAAAGACAAATAAAGCTTGAGCACTCTGAAGGAACGGCTAGGGGAGGAGGAGGGCGTTAACTTTCGTTTCTTAGTGGGTTTTCCACACATTGAAGAGAAAGACAAATCCTTTTTGGGAAAAAAATGAGAGAAAAGATTTGGAAAACAAGAACAAAGGAAAGAGATTTGGAAGCAACTGTGAGGCAGTGGAATTGTATTTTCTTTAAAAGGTGGATAGTTAGGATTGTCTGCTATGCAATTAGCTTCTTCTCTTAATACAAAGTCTTCTATAAAATTTATGTTATTGGTGCATTGGTGCTCTCAGTAGAGAATGGGGGAGATCATTCTGAGATCTCATCATTTGACCTTGAGCTCCAGTCTCCTCTGATAAAGTAATGGAGGTGTAGGTGACTTTTGGCTTAGGTGAGATAGTGTATCTGTCATCCGTGTAGTGTTGAGAGGCTGTGGGAACATCACTGCTGTTTAAAAGGTCACTGCCACCTTCAGATGATTGTGACACAGTGTGATTCTTCCTAAAACATTTCCCTCAGATATCACTATTCTTTTCTTTAACTTCAAATCATATTTCAAAAGTTGAACCCATGTTCTGTCCCAGTTATACCCCACCTCCCACCCCAGACACAATTGTTTTTAGGCAGGAAAAGAAATAGAAAATAAGGCCTCGGGGCTGGAGAGATGGCTCAGTGGTTAAGAACACTGCCTGCTCTTCCAAAGGTCCTGAGTTCAATTCCCAACAACCGCATGGTGGCTCCCAACCATCTATAATGAGATCTAGTGCCCTCTTCTGGCCTGCAGGTATACATGCAGACAGAACACTGTATACATAATAAATAAATAAATCTTTAAAAAAAAAGAAAATAAGGCCTCATGAATTAGAGATACTTTCTCCCCTTTGTCTCAGGATACACCTTCAGCTGGATTTGCAGTATGTCTTTTCTTTTGAAATACGCTCCTATTTTTCATTTCAGTGTATTTTTTACTATAGACCCCGAGTGCCTACCTTCACAGTTGTGTCAAAATCTTTTCATTGCTAGAACCCTGTTTGCAATCTTCTTTGTCCCATATCAGATATGGGAAGCTTTCAGGGAAAAGTCATTCAAAAGAATAGGGCATTGAGTTTATGAGGCCGTGATCATGAAAGACCCCATCTTATTCTTTAAAGTAGAACAGGCCCTTCTACCCCTCACAGGTGACGGGTGTCAGAACCAGTTTGAGTAGGAGATACTCCTATCAAGGCTGGGTCTGCAGGGTCACCCCCCAACTGTCTGTCCTCTTGTCTGCATTCCCTAGGCCTTACGTTCCTATGCTGTGGTCTGACTCTCAGGATCCAGCTTCGATGCATCTACCTGCTCAGATTCCCTTCTCTGGCATTAGCCCTGATTTCTCACTGAACTCTTGACTCAATCCCTTTCACATACTTTAAAGTTAATAGGAGACAACCTTTTTACCTATATAAAATTAGGTAGGTACTTAGCACCTTGAAGAAAGTAGGATTTGGATACAAAAGAGAATCCACTGCTTGAATGTGTATCTAAGAGTTGATATGTTAGAAACTTAGTCCCCAGTGAGCAATTGTTGAGGGATTGGCCTAATAAGACATTGATTATGTGGTGTAGCTCTGTCATAAGAATGGGTTATTGTCATAATCAGAGATTGAAATGATAAGATAATGAAAGTATTATAAGTGCCAATCTATTCCTTTCTCTCTCTCTCTCTCTCTCTCTCTCTCTCTCTCTCTCTCTCTCTTTCACCTCATGCTGGGACTCGGTTAAAATGCCGTATGTAAGCACTACTGGCTTTCATCATCACCAATGGATCCATAGAGAAAATGTCTATTTTTTACAAATTACCTACTTTGTGGTATTCCATTGTGTCTGTAGAAACTAAACTCAGTCAGACAGTCAGAGGCCAGTTTCACAACCCAGAGATGAACCATTTAATGGCTGTTTGGTCTTTCCAGGCCAAAGCAAGAATTCTCTTCATTCTTTTATAAAAGTTGTTAGTCACTTCAAGGTAGTAAAGCCTGAAGCTAGAGGTCAAGATGCCTTCAGAGAGATTGAAGCCCTATAAGCACAACTCAAACACTTATGTGCTTTTCTGCACTCTGCAAAGCACGTGAGAGAAAGTTTCATACCCTGGCCAAGGCTACCCTCACTGGAGCAGGACGCTTGTCCAGTTGGATCATAAGTCTCTTTCAACGCAGTAATTATAGACGTGAGGTTTGGGCTGAAAGGCAGAATGCTGGGTTTCCCATTTAGAATGAGTCACATTAAAAGTATTTTTATTAGCATCCCTAAAAACCACAGCATACCTTCAGATATTATTAATTGCAAATGTATGTAAGCTTTTTTAAAAAAAAAAACCTCTACCATGGTTCCTAACATACTAGTGACTAAAAATAGTGGACTATTAGGTTGAATTGCTGCAAAGAGTTTCCCTCCAAGATTTGGAAGATTTATGCAAGTTTCACTTGAAGCCCGGGGATTAATATCGAGCAATTAAAAGACCAGCAGGGAATGACTGAAAATCATGACCCCTATTTAGACCTGTATTCTAGACACCCTCTAGACGCTTGCGCCTCATTCCCATCTCCCCAGAGAACAAGTGCACGTTGACGTGAGGTGACTGTTGTAACAAACACTATTAGTGTCCACTGTTTGTAGAAAAGAAAACAGAGAATAGGTCTCCCGTTTTTACTTCACACATGTGTAAAACTTTCCTAACACAGTTCCTGTGCATGGGGATAGCTGGCTGTACTTTACCTTCTTCCAGAAGAAATTAAAACAACTTTAAAAGTCACATAAATTAAGATTCTGAGTAAAATAAGCAGGATATGAGGGTGTGGGTGAAAAATAGAGGCAGGAATGATGTTTAAAAAATGCACATCAGAGCCGGGCGGTGTTGGCGCACACCTTTAATCCCAGCGCTTGGGAGACAGAGGCAGGTGGATCTCTGTGAGTTAGAGGTTCACTTGGTCCACAGAGCTAGTTGCAGGACAGCCAAGGCTGTTACACAGAGAAATCCTGTCACAAAACACCAAAAAAAAAAAAGCACATCAGCACATCATTTCTGTGTGAGTGGGAGATAAATTTGGCACTGGTTTTCTAGGAATCTGAACAGAAAGAGAAATATGGTTACAGTATTACAAAGAGAAACACAGTTGCTAAAATAGCCAGTCAGAACACTTTCTGTAGTGTTACAATAAAGAAAACATATATGGTTTAATAAGCAAAATCTAGCAACACAGCACACACTGTGAGGGTCAAAGCTAATTCTTACACTGGGCTTCTATATAGGCATTATAATGAAGTACTCAGCTAAAGCAGATCTAATAAGATATTTGAAAGTGGCCCAATTATTGTCAGATCTGCAGAAGTCTGAGATTTTTACCATGTGTACAAGTAAAATATGCATTTGCTCATGGATGCTGGTGTGACATACAGGATTTCTGAGTCAAAGGCAAAGTCCAGTGTGTTACTCACAGTAACAGCAGCGGCTTCAACAATGTTTTCATCAGAGCTTAGATTCCCAGTCTCTACAGGGCAACACAAATAAATATGGGTGATACCTGTATGTGATGTGGGTAATAATACAGAACGGGAACAAATCTTTCATGCTGGGAGAGGACCATGTATTGTGCTTGCTCTAGACAGATACTGCATTTATAGTAACAGTTCCGTCTTCCAAGGCTATGGCAGTGCACCTTTCTTGAGGATGTAGCCTACAACCTTGGGAATTGGTGCCTTTACTCATAAGATCTGCAGAAACAAGAGGACCCTCAGAGAACTGACTTTTAACGACCGCTTTCCAGGCTGTATTCAAGTGTTCTCTGCATTAATCCAGGACTGTCTGTTAGAGAATTCTTGGGAATCTGTGAGCTGTATTTCCTTTGATACTTGCTTCACATGTCCCCAGTTACATTCTTCTAGACAGTGAGGACAATGATAACCAAGAAACAGATGACCTGTATTTTTATAAAATGACAGTAATTACGACATTTTCTATGCTTTTCAAAGTTCTTCCTAAGACTCTTTCGACATAATTTTTCACAGCTATTAGTGACAATGACCTTAGTAGTCTATCATCCTACAGTGTTTGGAATTTGGCATTTCTATGTTTTCAAGTAAGACACCATGCCTTAAAAAGCCATCCAAAGAGTGGAGATGAAGAAACCTAATGGAGTTGCACAAATACTTCCAAAGTCACCTCCATTGAGCCTGAGGTCAGGTTCAATTTTTCCCTGTGAGGAGCCTAAAGCCTTGCTGTGATTACGTGACCTCAGCCCCAAGGCTTACTCATGTGAGAAAAGATGTGTTCATCCTGTTTGTGTTGGGACTCTGAAGACAGGAAATTTTCTAGGCACTGTGCTAAAATGTCCTATGTGTGAGGTCCCTTTCTGCAAGCCACCCCCCTCCCTGGCCTGAGCTCTCGTACTGTCAGTGTGTCTGTTGAATGCTTGTTTGTCCTACTGGCTAGAGTAGTGCAACCATCTTTCCCTGACATAATATTAGAGGCTGGCCTCCATTTCACTGGTGTCCACTCGGTTCCAAGTGGCAAACACTGACTTCTAATGGGAACTGGGCTTCCTCTGCTGGCCAAGCTGAGTCTAATCCCCGAATTCTGTTACTATGTCTCCCACCAATCTCACACTGTTTTGTTTTTAAATTGTTTTTATTGAGCTCTACATTTTTCCCTCCACTCCCCTTCCTTCCTCCCTTCTCCCCTTCCACCATCCTTCCCCATTCCTGACGCTCCCAATTTACTCAGGAGATTTTGTCTTTTTCTCCTTCCTAGGTGGATCCATCTATGTCTCTCTTAGGGTTCTCCTTGTTGTCTAGGTTCTCTGGGGTTGCAGACCCACACTGTTTGGAAGAACGAGCCTTCCTTCTGATGTTTCTGTTCGGTTTGTTTCCTCTAACACTGGCCTCACTGGCGTAGCCTGGTGGCTAAGCACCTTAGAGCGTAGAGGCCACAGGGACAGCTGGCTGAGTGTGATTGAGGGAGCTGCCTGTTTAAGCAGAAAATCAGAGCTGAGAAACCCCAGCCCCTTCCAAAGCCAGCGCCAGAACATTCCTATGGTGAGGGCTCAGGCCGCCAGAACAAATGACCTTCAGGCCACCAGCAACAAATGACCTCGATGTGCTCCTTTCGCTTCATTTGGGAGATGGCACCGCCTCTTTAGGTGTCCTTCTTACTTTTGGAAATTCCGCCATCAAACTTCATTTGAATGATGCCATTCTACCTCCCTCTGACTGATTTTGGCTTAGTTATAGCACCGCCAGTGATAAGCTATTTGCAATGAATTGATATGAACATGGAAACACTTGGAGCATCAAGTGAGCCTGGCCGGTCCAGCAATGTGATGGAGCAGAGCAGGACACACACGGGACTTCCCAATAAATGGCCCCGCTACCATTCTTCTTCATTAAGGGCTGTGCTGCTGTTATCCTTTATGACTGTCTTCGGAAAGCATATCGTATATGCTTTCTGTGCTCCAGACACTATGGTAAATGCAAAAATGCTACTGGTGAATTTATGAAACTGGTACTGCATGTGTGTCCATGTGTTTGCGTGTATGTATACTTGTGCATGGATATGTTTGCGCACCTGTGTGTCCACGAGCCTCTGGAGGCCAGAGGCTGACACTGGCTGTCTCTTCAGTTGCTCTCACCCTTATTTTTTGAGACAAGGTTTCGCCGAATCTAGAACTCACCCATGCAGTGAAATTGGCTATATAGTAAGCTCCAGGGCTCGTCCTGTCTCTGTCTCCCCATTGGTGGGATTGTAGATGCTTGCTGGGGTGTTTGACTTTTTACGTGGGTGGTAGGATCTGAAGAACTAAGGTCCTCATGCTTGAGTAGCAGGCTCTCTACTGGCCAAGCCATGTTCCCAGTCCTCATCTTTGTCTTAAAATTTAAAGTTTAATAAGGTAGACTAGAGGGGCTATGGTCACATGGCCTACTTAAATGCCAGCATCACTTATTTGTGCCATGACACTGAAACTTTTCTTTCACTTCCCTTTGCTCAGTTTTCTATCAAAATCAAGAGTGGTCACGATGCCTTTGTCATAGATGGGTCTGAAGAATGAAAGCCTTAGTAATGTGTATCAGTGTCTATCATAGAGCAAGCCCTGGAATATAAACAGTGTTGATAACATGGCAAAGACGCTCAAAGCAATTAAGGAGGCCCTTCCAAAGCCTGTATGCTTTGCTATTCCACAGTCTGTTTGGGTGGGACAGCCCTTCTTTCTATGCCTCAGCTTTCCTTACTGTGAAAATGGAGATTGCTGACACCATAGCTCTTGCATAGCAACCATGCCAAAGGTTGTTGCAGAGGCCAGCCCACTGTGAGGGATAAGGTCATGTGCTACCTCTCTGTCTCTACACCCACACCTATGGAATATATGCATATACATGTATACACACACGTGTGTGTGTTTGTGTGTGTGTATACATGTGTACACAGTATATAACTGCATAATTTAGGACCCTCTTTTGAAGTTTCTTGTAACATTAGACCTGCAGAATAGTTCAAAGTATATTTTCATAAATTCATTCCCATTTAAAAGGGAAGAATTGGATTGGTTTTCTGGCTAAATAAAAGCAGTTTCCTTCTTAATAAAATTTCATTTTATATTTTAATGTTTTAATGGGCTTAATCATACCTTTTTATTCTTTAAACTAGTTCATCAAATGTTTCAAAGTTGCCTGGGTAGTAGTTCTTCCCTGAACAGATTGGTCGTAATTAGTCATAACTTCAGTTCTTGTATCACGGAACAGAGAAGAGGCAGAAAGTCACAGTGCTGTAGAGGGGAATGTGAGGATATGTTTTTGCTGTTGTGCCTACATTTTTTTTCCTGAGTGTGTGGGAAAGGGTGTGATGTCATCCTGTCTCCACCCCCTGTGAATAAGCCCACAGCAGAGCTCAGTACAGCCGCCCGCCTCTATCAGTGGAGGACGTCCACTTAAATGCAGTTCCAGGCTTGCCAGGCACTCAGGAGCATCACTCCTCTTGTGAACAGGCAAATGCAACATGCTTTCCAGCCTGGGGTGTCTGCTTCTCTGTGGAAGTATTGCCCTTGCCCTGGGAAATGCACAGAAATTGCCAAAAGGCAAGTAGCTCGGATATTTTGTGTTTTAAAAGTGAGATTATGAGTGGCTGGTTTTTAACTGTCGGTATGAAATATGATCTGCTTTACAATATGGGGGAATTGAATTATTCTGCAGAAAACCAAAGGCCGTGTGTGTCAAGGGGTGATTTAAGCGTTGTTTTCTCTTGGACCCTTGTTACTAACTTTGCGATGGCAGCTTCTCCTAACAGCTTCTAATGGAGTATGCTCACACGAACTGAAGTTTCAAACTACAGAATCTGCCTATCAAATCGGCTTATATAAACGACTCTTGTAATTTGTTAGTTATCTGGTGTTTCAGTCCTGTCCAGAGACAATGACTGGTTGGCTTAAGCTTTGGGAGAAGCTTGTTCGGAAAGCTGGAATCTTTTGCATAAATCTCAAGCATACCTGGGGCTAGGGACTGAGGGAGGGTAGCCAGGTCAGATCTAAGTACAGCTAAGTAGCTGTCAGGGCTCTCCTGTCGAGTTTGAAAGAGGGGTTGGTTTGCTGGACAGGACACTCCCCCTTCTCCTGCCTAAATTGCTTATTTTAGTGTTGGTATTTTGTTTACAAGAGTCATCAAAAGAGGAGTAAATTTTCTAAACGTACAGCCTAGAAGCAGTTCTTGGAAGTTATTAGCACTAAATCAGGAGGCTCTCGCCTTGTCCTGCCTTTGAGCATAAATGCCAAGTGCTCTTTCGCTGCTTTGCAGAGACTCTTCAGGTCTGTGGAGGCTTTTTATGGCTGCAGACTGCCGTAGTCAGCAGGATCACGGAAGACAGGCTGGGGTTTACCGTACAGTTCTGATGGGAAGTGTCAGAGGTGACACCAGGCACAGACTCATCAAAACAGAGTCCCAAAGAGAAGCTGAGGGTCAGCGTGCTGAGAGGACATGTCTGTGTCCTCTCTCTGGAGCTTCAGCCTAGGGTCTTCTTGTCTCAAACGCAAAGTGTCCTTTCTTTTGGTCGGTAAAGTGAAACTGGAATCCGGAATGTGACGGCTGAAGCGTTTGGCTCGTGAGTGTCTCCCATGAGGATGGGGACTGCAGTCAATGGCAAAGGAAACCTCTGTTTGGATCAAAGGATTATGCAAGGAAAAAGAAATCAAGCACCATTAGATTTTTCTTCTACCACGAGTTTCGTTCCTTGATCATAATAAACTGTGACTTAATCCATAATTAATTGTTTGCATTGGTGTAGCTTTTAACAGTGCTGGCATTTGAGTGGAGCCTGTCAATTTTCTTTGTTTTGTTTTTTGTTTCAATTCTTACAGGTGTTTTTATTTTTCTCTGTATTTTCTGAGAAGGGATGATAAACAAATTTGGTCCCTACAGACTTAGGTCAGTTCCAAGTGCCTTAATTTTCCTGTCACAGATCTAGAAAGAAGCCTCTTGGTACAAGTTGCCTTTGCTCGTAATGATAAAGAAGAATATTTATTTGTCAATAATTGGGGCCAAACTGTTGTCAAGTTTATTGCACAACAATGTGTTTGCATCAGGTTTCCTTTGTAATGTTTCAACGATCTGTAGTTTGGTAAGATCAACAAAACACAATCTATAGCTATTATTAAATAAATGGTAAATCCCTTTATTTCCTTAAAAGGTTTTGAGGAAGTTTCTTAAGCTGGCCGCTTTGCTGAAATGTGTTTGAGAATGTCCTACAATAGTTGAGGTGTGGGAGGCAGACACTTTCCTTCAAAAACTTCGGGAGCTTTCCATGCTTGCTTTTTTGGGGGGGTTAGTGGGGGGGTCCCCACGATGGATGCTACCATTCTGGATGATCTAAACATTTCTCAAGGGAAAAAAAAAACTTGTCTAGTCTTTTAACCCATTGTTTCCCAAACCCATTTGAATGATATTCCCTGTCTAGTCAAACAGTTATGATATCTTTCCAGAGGCTGTCTGTGGCGGATTGCATTTGAGAAAGGGCTGAGATAGGTTATTGCTTACTGCTTTAGAGTTGAAGACCACCTGTGGCTGAAAAAGAGCATGGCAGTGAAGAGCTAGACATTAGTGACCGCTGAACATAGTCCAGCCCAGGTGTTTGCATTTATGAGCCAGTAAGAAATGCATGCAGGTTTTACTAGCAGGGGTTTATTAACAGGGGTCATACTTAACTTTTGCTTTGTGAGGATGCTCAAAGCAAGGGGAAAATCCTTGCTGTTCAGAGAAGCAAGCCATTTTCATAAGTTTAGAAATAAATGTGTTTAATAAGACAAATTTGTCCACCTTTTTCTCATTTTATTGAAGAGCAATTAACAACTTCATCACAGGCCAATATTTGGAAAATATTGACCTATCTTAACTATTTATATAGATGAGGACACCCACAATAGGGGAGATTTAGTAACTTCCCGTGTTAATGGTGGACCCGGGACCAAATACTAGTCTTGCTTCCTGCCAGGTACATAGGGTCTCTGACTTACTGCAGGAATCAGGTCTGCAGTGCGCACGGGAATGCTGCCTCTGCCTTTCCTCCTAAGGTAGAGAAAAGTAGACTGCAATAGCCTTAAAATCATCTTGTAGCACTTCTCAAGAACATGCCGTCGTTTTATATATGTATTATATATAAACATGTTTATTTGTTTATTTATAAGAACTCACTTGTTACACGTCATATCTATTCTAAAATAAGTTGTTAGAAATTTTTTGTTTTTAAAACTTTAATCTTAAAGAATATTACTAATCTATCTTTCCTTGTCTTCGTAAGTTAGTGGCTATGTGCTCTGGCAATTTGTTTAGATCTCATATCCAAACTGTAAGAGTCGTGAGGAACAGCAAGCGAGGGGGCGTGTTCTTCATGGAGAGGTGATAAGGTTGCCAAGCACTGTTCCATTTGCTAACACAGGGGGATGGCATCTACTGCCTTGTGTCCTGACCATCCTTGGCCCAAATGACAGATCCAAAATAGGAATGCAATAATGCAGCTTTGGGACATGGAGTGGTGAGCACACGGCAGAGGGAGTGAGCAGTTGGCTCTTTGCCTTGAGTTCTTACTCAAAAGAGTAGAAATCCTTGACAAGATAGATGTGCACAGACAGCTGGAGGGATGGCCTAGCAGTTAAGAACACATCCTGCTCAGAGGACCTGAGTTAAGTTCCCAGCACCCATGGGGAGCCATTCACAACTGCTATAGGAAAGCATATAACCCTATAGATAACCAGTTCTAGAGGACCCAAAGACTTCTTTTGGCCTCCATGGGTACTGACACACATACTCCTATCCATATCTAGATTATCTCTTCCTCTCTCAATTAAAAATAAAATCATCTTTTTAAAAAAGTAGATGGATGAGTCACAATATCTGTGAGAGCTACTAATGGCCACTTATTATTCTCCTAGGTAGTATTTTTTGACTGAGTGATGTGGTAATTTAGTGTTACATATTTTTGCTGCAGGAAATCTAAGCCCTTATATGAAGCAGGTATCTTATTACTCTCATTTTATAAAGTTTCTGATTATGCCTCCAGGTGTTTAAGTAATTACTCCAAGAGAAGTAAAAGTTCCTAGCTTTAACTTGAGCGTAGCGTCAGCTCCCTGATTCCTGTAAAGATACACCGGTTTGTTCTAGTAAAAAGCTACGTGCCCTGTGTAGCGCATGGAGACTAGGGGGACAATGCATGGTGCTTGTTTTCAGGTAGCTGACTGGTTAGTGGGATGGACTGGACAGAAGAGGAAATTCCAGTGCATCGAGATCTTCCTCCTTTAGCTCGAAGCCCCTGAGCTTTGAGAACAGTTGGAAGGACTCAGTTCAGACCAGAGGACTAAAGCATTCTGAAAGACACCAAAACCTGGGGCTGAGAGAGAAAAGCATTTGGAGGCAAGGGAGAGTTTGGATGAGAGGTGAGGGTACCTGCCTCTTACTTTCCAGAGCTCTTCTGAATAAAAGAATATGTCACTTAAAAACCTTGGTCTGTCTCTCCAAAGGACAGGTGATATTTGTGAAGAAGTGGGAAAATAAGAAGGTTACCGGCCACTGGGTAGAGGGTTGGTTTTGTTTTATTTTTATGTTTTTGTTTTTACAGATAGAAGTCTCTCTGTATAGCCCTAGCTGTCTCAGAACTCACTACATACTCCAGGCTGGCTTAACTCAAAGATCCTCCTGCCTTTGCCTCTGAGTGTTGGGATTAAGGGTGTGCTGCTACCACTGGGTAATGGGCTGGTTTAATTAGAATAATATATTTGTGTATTTCTGGGACAGTATTAAAGAGTACATAGGAAGAAATAATTCAACTGAGAAAAGGTTGTAAAAGCACAGGAAATTTATTTAGTGGTTTTTATAGTTCTAGTTCTCATGACTTCTTGATGCGTTTGTTTATTTAAGAATGAGTTATTGAACATCTAGATAAAACCGAATGAGACCAATTGTTTTAAAAACTGTATATTAGGAAGCTAATAATCAAATATACTTCAGTTGAGGCTAAGTTTAGATACCAATGTTTTAAATTAAAATTTGGAGATGTTGGGTATATGTTCATCAGTTATACATTCAGCAGACTGCTCTATTGGGTTATGAGGTACAAAATATTAAGGAATTTTAGCTTTCTGTTTTTCTACAAGTTAACACGTCACAAGGGAATGTTTGATAATACAGTTCATCAATACCATAGCACAAAACATGAAATGTTTTTATGGGTTAGTGGCTGGCAAGAAGTTTGTCTAAGGCACTGGTTCTCATCCTTCCTAAAGCTGCAACCCATTAATACAGTTCCTCATGTTGCAGTGACCCCCTCAACCATAAAATTATTTTTGTTGCTACTTCGTAATTGTAGTTTTGCTACTGTGATGAATTGTAATGTAAATATCTGACATGCGGGGTATCTGATATGTGACCCCTGTGAAAAGGTTGTTCAATCCCCCAAAGAGGTTGTGACCCACAGGTTAAGAACCCCTGGTCTAAGGCCAGGGCAGGGTATCTAATGAAGGACGAGCCACTGACGTCACATGACCCACTCGGTTGGCTCTATGTGGGTCATCAGCCTCAAAAAAGAGTTCTTTTTGTTCTCTGATTGATACTGATGCAAGCAGGTGCAAAACAAAGAGGTGTTGATCCGAGTGCTCTGAAAATAAATGTAAAATTGGGACGTGAGATAATATGAGAGATTACTAGATTAGTAAAATAACGTCTTTCAACAAGCATAATAAACTAAAATAAATAGCACCATCTACAAAAGGAAATTGCTAAGTATAAAATGGAAGAGCAATGGTTTATCTACATAGATTTTATTAAAATAACATTAAACATATAACTAAATTTTTATGTAACCTAGCATGATGATTAACGCTAGGTATCCTCTTACCTATGAGATGTTTTATTACCTTTAATGGTATATGATCTGCTGCTGTATAAAAGTTTCCATGAAGTAGGCAACGCAAAGAATGCATTTATTGTTGCAGAGTTTCTGGCTTAATGGGCATTCTTATTCAAGGTCTGTAGTGAAGGTTCTAGAACTGGTTTTTACCTGTGAAGGATCTACTTCTAAGATCTTATGGTTGAAAAGACAGTCCACAGAAGGTCACTGGTGTGAGGGTCTAACTGGCTTTTGTACATAAGTCACCTCAGCCCTTGGCTGTATTGGCCTTTCTTCTGTGACCACGTGTCTAAGAATGGTCTGCAGTCAGGATATGAATCACAACCTTATGTATCATAATTACAGAAGCAAATGTCTGAAACTTGGGTTGTGTTCTTTTGGTTAGAAGCAGCTCAGGAGTTAGAAGTAGTTACATTCCTTGGCTTAACTTAAAACAAACCCACCATAAAGGCTCAAAGGCTCTTTTGTGTCCTGATGTCATACAGTGTAACTGTGAACACAGGAAACTTGACTCCAGGGAGCACACTGGGCTGAGCATTAACACTCCATCAGCTTCCCACAGAATTCAGCCATTAGTGACAAACGCTTCACACGCCAGGTGCCAGTTAGCGTCCCTACATGGCTCGAGTTAATTCTGAGCAATCCTTGAGAACAGACAGGATATGTTAGAAATGCCCGAGTGCCCAACGTGAACCAGTCAATGCCTGGATCCCTTGGTCTATGTGGAGAGACGCATGAAGCATCTTTTCCCAAATGAAAGCCTCTTTTTGTGTATGTAGCATTTCTTAAAAGGGAGAACTTAAGAAACCATAGCCTTCTTCTTAAAAGATGAACAAATACTAAGCAGTCCACACTTACAAACTTACTACACAGTCCCCATGACAGGTTTCTGAGATGTTTGCGGGGTGGCTTTGAGAGTAAGTTAAATTTGTGTCTGGCAAAAAAAAAAAAAAAAAATATGGGCGGTATTACTGGATGCCATGAAGAGAACTTGGATAAACTAAAGGATCTTTGTGCAGAGCCTTTATGTTAATAAAACAGCTATACATGCTCTCAGCACACAAGGCAAAATCTAGATTGCACAAAGAAAATATTCTTAGCACGATACTGGAACATTTGATCAGAGAGTCTGATGTTTACTATTAAGAGGTTTGTGGACAGCCCAATGCTAACACACTGCGTGTCTTTTCTCACCCTTTGTGTTTCTTGTGCTGGAGTGATTCATAGAAGACACGTGACAGATAAGGGTGGCCCCATTGTCCAAGACTGAAGAGTCCAGTGGACAGAAGGACAGTCAAGATTCCCTCCATAGCTCTTCATGTTTGCTTGGGTTTCCCACCAAAACCCTTCCATTGTAAGACTGCTGATGTGTTCTCCATGTCTTTCCTATCTAATAAAACCCTGGCATGGATTCCTTGTGGTTGGCAAGGTGCTTTAAATGTGCTTGGCACTAAGCTGAGATTTGAGGTCCTCTGAGCACATCAACAATGAAGCCCGCTAATGTTTGTCCTGTGGAATTTTGAAGATGGAGGTAAAAGATGAGATACATTCATAACAGCTTGTTAACATTGTTCTGTCAAGGACTACACCCCTGAGGCCCACCCACTAAAAATCCAGGGCAAACACGTTCATTCTAAGCATCTTATGGTCAGAGTAGAAATCAATTGTAGAGACAACTAAGGCTTAATTAGTGCTTTTGCTACGTCACAGCAGTCCTGAGCAAAACTGAATGTTTTCAACTCTATCAGTAGGACCCTGCCCTCCACCCAGTTACTGTTAAATTAGCATGGCTTGAGGGGATCTATAAATAATATCTGGATGATGCATGTGTGACTGAGATCTGCTGCCTGTGTAAGTGGTGGACAAATTGTCCCAGAAGAGTATAAAGTTAAAAGTTGCAGGTAAGTTGTTTTGTTGGTTAAGTGTTAATTTCTATAAATTCAAAAGTGATTATGTTTTTGCTACTTTATTTCAGGATTTTATGGCATATTTTTGGAAAAGATGTTCACACATCCTTATTAGTTATATAAGGAAATTTGAGGCAAACTTTTGGTGTTTTTTTTAGCATGAACACCCAGGTGAGACGCGACTTTCATAACTCTCATGAGTTACCGTGTGGGTAAAACACGTGACTGTCAGAAAACCTCAGAAGCCAGGGCAGCAAAGCTGTGACTGTGTTCTTCCGGACCGAGTGTACATTTGTTTTGGTCACCTAGTTAATACTTTACAAATCATATTAGGATTAAAAATATGAGTAATACATTTCCTATCTCAAGGAATTTGACACTGGGTCTATTTAAAAACTTTCTGCTGGTGCAGCGTAGACAGCTTGGCAGTTACAAGCTCTTACTGATCTTGCAGAACACTTCTGTTCTTCTCCCAGCACCTACGTGATGGTTCTCAGCTCCCAGGAACTCTCCCTCTAGGAGATCTGACACCATCCTTTGGCCTCCACAGGCTCCTGTACACATGTGACATACCTAAATTAACTTAGACATACATGTGCGCACATACACATGCATGTGCGTGCACACACATACACACAATTAAGTTAGTAAATACACCTCTAAACTACTTGGTCATAAAACTCATGTACTTTTCCGGGAAGTGGTGGCGCACACCTTTAATCCCAGCGCTAGGGAGGCAGAGGCAGGTGGATCTCTGTGAGTTTGAGGCCAGCCTGGTTGACAAGTTCCAGGACAGGCTCCAAAGCTACAGTGAAACCCTGCCTCGAAAAACAAAAACAAAAAACCCATGTACTTTTATAGGAAGCTGTTGACAGTGTTGATTTGTGGGAGTTCATGTGTGCTCAAATGTGTATGTGTGCTTGTGATTGAATTATGTGTATGGTATATTCACGCGTGTGTAGGGGCATACGGAGTCCTGGAAAAGGTGTTTCTGGAAAAGGTGTTTGGGTGTTCCTCTCTGGAGCCCTACCCTTTAGTTCCTTGAGACAGGTCTCTCATTGAACCTGGAATTAGAGTTTTGTCCAGCAAATCTCAGCCATCCTCCTGTTCCCACTCCAATTGGAGTGACAGGTGCTCGTGTTTCTTAATTTTTTAATTCTCATTAAGTAATTGACATTTCCAGAGTTAGTCCATTCTTAGCTCTGACATATTGACAAAATGGTCTCTTGTAGTATGCTAAGAAAAACAAAGTATCCCACAGACCCAGTCAGTGTAAACTCTGGGGTGAAGTGAACTTGCAGTGTATCGCCCTGCCATCGAGCCAGGCTGTATGAGTTAACTTGACTTTCTCCTTTAGATTAAGGATGAAATTTTAACCAGGTAGAATGCTTTATGACCTAACACATCTTTCAAATGCTTGTGTCTGTGTCCCAAGTACGATGGTGGGTCTGCCCCAAACAGGGGAAGAAATCCTGGTAGGTCCTCAGGCCCTCAGGCCCTCAGCTTTGCTTCCAAAGAGTTGACTAGATGGTTTCAAATGTCCTTTCTTCTTAAATACCCTTTGTTTTCCCCATTTTGTTAGCTGATAAGAGATTTTCCTGGTATTCCAGGCTCCTGCTGAGTGTCCACTGTACACATAGCATGTGGGGCTGGGCAGGACCAAACAGGCCTTCCTTCTCTGAGAGCCATGGATCCTGCCCTTTAAGGAGGGTTTTGGAATGGCTGCCAAAGTCTCGCTGGCAGGAACTCTGGAATTCAGTCCTGTTCCAAATAGGCTGTCAGCGGTGTAGGACAGTCTCTTTCCAGTTTCCTGGATGGAGTTAAGCCATTCCTAGCCAGATCGTTCAGGAGAAATCATCAAATGGCCTGAACATCAACCCCTGCATTCCTCTTCTGGTTCGCCCGCCCCAGACGCACTGGTGACTGTGCTGTCACCAAATTCTTCCCTACACGCTCATATTTTCACTCGGCTTACAATCCTGTGCATGCTGCTCCTTCGAGGTTCGCTCTAATCTGTAGTCCATTATGAACTGGAAGGACAAATGCTGCAAATAACAATGTAGGTTAGGGGGTAAATAGTGGAAGTAGAAAGGAGCCTATGCAGGTTAATAAATCCTCTTTGAATGTCAAATGCTCCCCCCCACCAAAAAGAGAGTATAAGAAATATCAGTTATTTTGATTTTGCAAATAAATAATATTAGGGTGATTTTAATGAAAGTTTTGATAGTTGTTTTATATGTGTGGTATGTATGTGTGTAGGCATTTATGGAGGCGGTGCTAGAAGCTGGTATCAGGGGTTCCCCCCTCCCCCATTTATCATATTTGTGTGAGACAGGATCTCTCACTGAACCTGGATCTCACTGAATAGCAAGGCTGGCTGACCAGGGAGCTCTGGGGATCCATCTATCTCTACTTTGCCATACTGGTGTTACATACATGCACAGTCGTGCCAGGCTCTTATATGGGTGCTGGGGATTTGAACTCAGCTCCTCATGCTTGTGTAGTGAGCACTTTACCAACTGAGTCATCTCCTCAGCCCCTGATAGTTACATTCCCTTTTCCCCTTTGAGACAGAGACTTACTGTGTCACTTTGGATGGCCTAGGACTCGTTATGTAGACCTGTCGTGGAGTTCTGCTTGCCTCGGCCTCCTGAGTGCTGGCTGGGATTAAAGGTGTGTAAACCCCACCATGTAGGGGTTCGATCGCTACGTTCTCAAACTTAGTATACTGGTTACTCTTTCACAGCTGTGGCCAAAATCCTTAGGAAAACAAGTTTTTCCAAAGGTTTATTCCATGGTTGCTTTGCTGCAGGCATGTGAGTGGAACACCACGCCGGTAGGAGTGTGTGTGTGTGATATCAGCTCTTCACCTTCTTGCCAAGAGGAAGCAGAGAGAGGGATGCAGGAAAGAGTAAGAGACAAGATGCCCCCTAGAAGCTACACCCAGTAACTACAACCTCCACCTAGTTCTCACATTTCTGGAACCTCTCAAAATATCATCCCCAGCTGGGGACCTAGCCCTAACACCTTAACATGGGGTGGGGGAGGTGCAGGGGACAATTTGTATTCAAAGTCGGTAAGAGCCTTGAAACTATGTACATTTTTGAAAACTCGATTCCCACCTTGGCAGAGGGAGAGTGGCACAAAAGTCCAGGGCTTTGATAATTCTTGAAAAGATGCAGAGAGAAAAGAACCCTTAGGCCTACGGTATAGCCGCCCCAGAGACAAGACCTGGGGAGTGGAACCAAGGCTTGCAGAGGCTTCGAACATAACTTTAGCCATCAACTTCCTGCTATTTCCCTCATCCATGGCCCTTGCTTATTTTTCGTTGGTGGTGTTTTTTTTTCTTGCACATGTGCATGGGGTGTAAGCCAGCATGTGGCCAGGCTTTTCCCTGGGATGCTTGTTACAGTCTGTCTGGCTGAGGTACATGGTTGACTTGGGCAGAGACTGATGAGTTACCTTGTGGAATTCTTTTTCTGCCTGTCCTTTTTCTGTTCCTATTCCTTTGATCCCTAAACCTCCAGCCTCCATCTCCTGCCTGGCCTCTTCCTTCTTCCTCCTCTCTTTCCTCATTTGCCAAAGTCCTCAAGAGCCTTGTCCAGGGCTCCCACTCCAGCCGGTGTTCTCTCCTCACAGCTGACTTTCCATCTGTGTGGAAGACACCAAAAGTCATTTCTCTGGAAGACAATGCCCACTCTGCCTTGTTTGGGAGGGAGGAAGGCAGTTTCTGTGTCATGCTAACAGGTCCAATAGGTTGAAAATACTGTTTCTTGATCATTCATCTTATCAGTGAACTTGCAAAAAAAAAAACCCATATTTACATTCACTTGATAAGTTCCGTGTCTGTCCAACAGCATAAACCATAACTGTACCTTTACTTCACAGTTTATTCTGAAGTGATATTGAGTCTAGCATAAGCCACGATGCCCTGTGAAGAAGGAACAGGATATAATGACTATAATGACAAAAGCCAGGCATTATAGTGTCAATTTGTAAACTTTTTACAGTTTGTAAAGGTTTTCTATTTGCTCTACTGTAGTTGTTGCATTTAATATTTTGAAAAACTTGCAGAGAATTGTTACACTTTCTAGCTGCTCAGAACACCTGAAGTTCAAATTCTATGTTTCTTGTGATTTGACGTGCAACCCACATTTTCACAAAACGGTGTTTCTGTGTAGCGTGTCCCGAGGAAATGTGATCCTTGCATTGGCAGCGGGACCACAGCTGTGGGCGTTTCATTGCATTTACACATACCAGCTTCCCTCTTTGATCTCCACCTCTTTGGCTCACCGTTTGCTTGGCCTGCACTCCACAGGTACCCTCCAAGTTTTCTCTTCCTTTGATTACAATGCCCATCCTTCTTTTCTTCCTGCTTGTGCAACTTCTAATGCTTGTCTCTGGAAGACTGCCCATCATGTGTGCCATAGTACCTTTATAGAGTTCACTGGCTTTACACTTGGGGTTAGTTACTTTTCTTGTTGTTGGAACAAAGACAGCTGATGGGAGTGACTTAAATGAGGAAGGGCTTATTTTAGCTCCTGGTCGCAGAAGGTACAGTCCGCTGTCAGGGAGAAAGTATGGGAGTGTTCCTTGGCTGCCTAGAATGTGGCTGGATCTTCATGAATCTCAGTGGACCAGCAAACAGAGAGCTTGGGCCTGAAATGGCAGATACCATAGCCCCGAAGACCAGCCCTCCAGTGAATCACTTCCTTCAGCCAGATGCTAGTTTGCAAAGGTTATGCAGCCTCTTCTGATAGTGCTATCAGAGGTGGACTAAGTGTTCAAACACAGAGCCTGTGCTAGATATTTTATATTTAAACCACTTCTTTTCCAACCTTAACCTAGATTAAGAACAAATATTTTTTTAAAAAAATTCTTATAGCTACCTCTTCATGTTCTACTTATGAACCATCAACAAATCATAAATCTGAAACACCTGAAAGATTAACTACCTATGTACTGAATAGTTACGGCTTTTTTATTGCCACTATTCCCTAGACCATCAGTACAGTGATTATATGACAGCAGTTGCATGTTGTTAGGTATTACAAGCAGAACGTTTTAACGTTTACAGAACGTTATGAATAGATTACATATAAATACCACACTACTTTATATTGGGATTTGTGTATCTACGAATTTTGATATCTGTGACAGGTCCTGGGATATCTATGTAATTTAGTTTTCTGGATCCAGATGAGTGTGCAGTTGCACATGTCAATCCCATGCTAGGCTATTCTGGCTTATCTTATGATAAAAATAAGAAAATCGAACAAACATTAAATTTTTGAACAACATATTGTTTATAATTTTTCCTTTAGTCCTTCACTGAAGAGAGTAATTTTTTTAAAAAAGCTTTTTTTTTGAGAATAGCAACTTAAATTTAAATATTGACACTGGTACTGAATTATCAGAATGACTAATGCATCTTTTCTCTTTCGGTGACAACATATTTGGCAAAATCAAAACAAGGAAGAAAAGGTTTGTTTTGGCTTACAGTTTGAAACACATTCCATCATGGCTAGGAAGGCGTGGGAGCAAGAATGGGTTGAGCTGTGGCAACAGGAACGTGGGTCACATTGCGTCCGTAGTCAGGAGGAAGAACGTGGGTCCCATTGTGTCCGTAGTCATGAGGCAGAACGTGGGTCCCATTGTGTCCATAGTCAGAAAATAGAACGTGGGTCCCATTGTGTCTATAGTCAGGAGGCAGAACGTGGGTACCACTGTGTCCATTGTCAGGAAGCAGAATGTGGGTACCACTGTGTCCATTGTCAGGAGGCAGGCAGAGCCGAATGCTTGCTTCCACATTTTTCTGCAGACCATGCAACGGTACTAACCAACGTCACATACTACAACTCCCTGGATATGCCCTTACAGACATGCTTGCTAGGTGATTTTAAATTCTCTCAGCTTGACAAAAAATGTAACCATCATAGATAATAGAAAAGATCTTGAGTCACTTAGAGAAGTAATACTGTGTCAACTACAAGTTAGTCAACATTATTTTTTCACATATTTTGGGCAAGATAATCCATTTTCATAGCTTGTCACCATGTCAATGTATGTTCAAATATTTCCAGGTGCCCCCTTAACTGTTTATGAAAAACATACATTTATTTGTATAATCCCTGAGTCTTGTCAGCTGAATTGCATTATACAACATTTCTTAGTCCGGCACTCAGTGCCCACATCTGTTTTCTTGTATGCCAGAAAATCAAGACAAGTATTTACTGTGGTGTTTCCCAAAGTCATCACACTCTGTGGCTCAAGTATCCTGTGCAAGGGCTTTGTGGTGTCCCAGAAACATTCATTTTAAACATCCCTTTTCATAGCTGGAGGTTCACAGGCCACAAAAGAAACCACAGATATGAACACTAAATAAACTTCCTGTAAATTATGAAATAATTTAAAAGGCATTAAAGGATATGCATGGGTAGAGCAGAGACATGTTAGGGATATTCTCTCCAGGGACCTTCCTATTTTGTGAAAGTGTCTCATTCAAAACAGAAACCAAGCTACCACAAAAACCAGAAAAAACAAAACAAAACAAAAACCCTAAGCTCAGTGTGATCTAGTCTCCAGCCTTTCTCCTACATGCCTTTCATTAATGGTATTTGTATCTTGTATACACCCTCAAGGCTTTCGTGTGGACGATTATTAGATGGCAGTAAAATGACATTATATGGGGACACAGGGGTAGCTCAGCGGTTAAGAGTATGTAGTAGTTTTGCAGAGGACTTGAGCTCACTTCCCAGGCTCGTAGTGAACGAGTCACATTCACCCATAGCTCCAGCTCCAGAGGACTCTGACACCTCTGGTCCCAGGCCTCCCTGGGCATCTACACACATTTGCATAGTCTACACATATAATTAAAAATAAAAATAATCTTTAATTTAAAAATAACCCTATAAATTGTATTATATACAAATTCTTTTAAACCAATCTGGAGATAATGTTTCATACATTCAAGACAAATATCCCTCACCCCAAACCCCAAATCCAAAATGTTTCCAAACCTAAAACTTTATTCTACCATTATGGATGCCATAAGTGGAAAATTATGCACCTAATTTAAGTGATAGGTCCCAGTTAAAATACACGTGTACTAGAAGTATGGTGTAAATGGCACTTGAAGCTTAAGTCTATAAGGCATATATGAAATGTACATAAAATTTATGTTTAGACTTCAGTTCCAGCCTCAAGATATCTCATTAAGTGTGCATAAATATTCCTTCAACCAGAAACACATTCAATAAATTGAAAGCACATGTTTGTCCCAAACATTTCAGATGAAGTATGCTTACCGCATATTGAGGATAATTAACTCAGTCCCATGTGCACAAGAAAGCCTAAGGCATGACTACATCTAAACTCTTTGTACAAGTGATCTCTTCCGTAAAGATGGCTTCTATAGTTTAGCTACATATAACATCTTAAGCGTCTTAGGAGGGATCTGGTGTGGTCTCAGTCACACAGATGGTGCAACAGTCACCAGGCTATTAACCACCTCCTCTCCTAGCCTTCTGGTTGGAAAACAGGTTATACACCTCTCCCTTCAAAGAGACAACCATGCATGTTTAACATTCCTGGTTCCCTAGGGCTTATCTGTGAGCTCCTGGACCTTTGTCCCTCCTACACTAAGTGCCTATGGGTAGCTGAAGGGATTAGTCATGCACTGAAGAATAACACCAATCTTCAGAAATAATCAGGATTAAGCACTGGGGTGCGGATTGGAAAGACTGGTTTATGTGAACTTATTTAACTTCCTATGGTTCTCTGGCTTTGGAGAACCTGTGCATCCTGCTGTTTCGTATGTGATACCCTTCTCTAGGAGTTTTTTAGCTTGAGACACTGAGCATTCCCGGATCTTATGACAAACTTGTTGGCTACATTTTAGACTTAACAGTTTTACCAGTTATCTGGGGCCCGGGCAGCTTTTACTTAATGTATTCTTGCATGACCTAAACATGACCTAATAGGTTCTGGCAACATCATGAACTGGAAGCCATTGTACTTGGTATTGATGTTAGAGTTATTCTCTAATATTAGCAAATGTATGTGGGCCAACTCCATCCCAAACTCAAGGAGCTCCACTATAAAATTTGAACCAGTTCGTTCACTAGGTAAATGAAGAGAAATGAAATTGTCAAGTTAGAGATGAATTTGATTAAATAAATGGTTTCTGTCATTTTGACCTCCCAGATTGTTAGCTAGACCTTAAGCCAGTACTGGATATTTGCCTATCCCATTTGTGTTTGGAAGTGAGCTGAAAGCATTGCATGTAGCTTCAAAGTTAGTGTTTCTTTCCTTTGCCGGGGGAGCCATAAAATCCTTGAAGTTGTATGTATAGTAGTAAAGTCAGGGTTCTGTGCTTCTCAAAAAGTCTTAAAGTCAAACCAAATTAAGAATTGGGTTTTTTTTAATATAGAGCATTAGATGGGACCATGAGTGCTGTGTATTGACTGTGTACAATGAGAGTTCATGAAGAACTTCAAATTTTATAACAAAAATGTGAAGACAGTTTACTTTTGGTAACTGATTTTTATGTGCTGCCAAACAGTTCCAGTGAGGAAATGTAATGTTCTGCATGACTCTGTTATTCTTACTTCATATAATTTGTGTCTCTAGTCTTGTATATGGGGTCCATTAGGATGAAGCAGTGAAGACATGTGACCTCTGAGGCTAGGCCATGAAGACCCTGAAATGTGCTTCCCTTCTCACATTCTTGGATGACTCGGAATGGAGAAGGTGAGCCGCCATGTCATGAGCCACACCTGCAGTCGCATGGAGAGATCCATGTATTGGGTAACTGAGACTTCATGCCTACTTCAGCACACACTTGCCAGCTATAGGAGTGGCCCACCTTGGGAAAGCACCCCCAATCAGTCCTTTAGATTACTGCAATCTTGGCGAATATGCCAACACAACTTTAGGGCTGATTCAGAGCTAGCGCAGCAGACACAGGCAGCCTTCTTACAAGTTTTTGATCCACAGAAAGAAATATTTATGGTTGTTCAACATACTCTGCCTCGGGTTAATTTATTATGTAACTATAGGAAACTAAATAGCCATCACATGTCATACCTATACAATATTTTTTCTTTTGAGACTCGGTCTCTCTATGTAGTCCTGGCTGTCCTGGAACTATGTAGACTTAGGTGGCTTTGAAATCACAGAGGTCCACCCGCCTCTGCTTCCTGAGTGCAGGAAGTAAAGGTGTGGACACCACACCCAGCCCCCTTTAAACTATCTTAGCGGACTATTTAAATGAAATAAAAGTACAGTGTGTCAGGGAAGCTACTCTTTCCAGTGAGTGGCGTTGAATACAAGAACTCATGGCTTCACAAGAGAATAAATGACAGTTGAATACTTAGCTGTAAGCAACATATTTATCCAGTTCCTGTTAAGGGAACATTACAGAAGAGTGGGCAGAAAGAATGCAAGGGAGGAAAATTGGGAGAACAGCTGTGAAACAGTGTCTTCTGGGCAAGCTGTAGCTATCTCAATCACGCACTTCCTGCAGCTGCAAGTGCCTGCATTGGGTATGCACAATTATGGTTCCTCAACAGTCAAGTATGGGTGGACGAGGTATCTCACCGCTCACTGTTAGCTATTTGCTACTGATAGATTCAGGGAGAGGGAGAGTCATTGCCTTCAGTTGTATAGTCAGTGGAGATGCTACCAAGTGTCAAAGGATAGTTGCGATGTGCTATTTGTACAGATGCCCCTGGCTAAGTTAAAAGGATCACAAAGCCAAACCAAAAGTCATTAATTTGGGAAAGGGACTAGTAGGGAGGAGGTGGGGTTGATAGGGAAGGGAAGGAGGTAAGGGGGTGAGGGATGAGAGCAATCAGAAGGCATTATATTCATATATGTATATCCACATGAATATATACCCATATATATGTATATATTCATATATATGTGTGTATGCATATTGTATATATATGTGTGTACACACACACACACACACACACACACACACACACACACACACATATATATATATCCTGACCAATGGGCAAAAGATACATAGAAATAAAATTGGAGAAGAATATTTAGAGCAATTATGTTTTCCAAGATCACAAAATACTAAGCATAACTGCTACTCAAGAAGTAAGCTGGAAAATACACAAGCATCCTTTTTTAAAAAATCCATAGAAAATATGTGATAGTTTAGAGCAGACTATCTTCTGATGCTTTCATAAATGGTCTGTCCTTTATTCCAGAGGCCACATCAGGACAGGCCTGAGGCCAACGGTGTGGATCTGCATTGGTTCTGCTAACATTTAAGAGAGTCAACCTGTGCCCAAGATAGATACAGAGGGCCAGGTCTAGGATCCATCCTTTAGTTGCTCTGCATCTCCTAATTCCCTTTGAGGAACAAGTATGTCTTCAAGGACAAACTCAATTCAGGTTCAGCTCTCACTCTTTGGCCTTGGCTTTGACTCCGTGTGATTCTATTTTCAGGAGAGCCACTGAAAATTTCTTAGCTCTTAAAAAAGTCATTTTATAAACATAATATGCAGACTACATATAAAACAAGGCAGTTCAGGGCATAGCTCATTCAGTAATGTTCAGGCCTTCCAAGCATGAAGACTTGAGTTCAATCTTCGTAACTCATGAAAAACAAAAAACCAATTAGACTATGTGCTTGTAATTTCAGTGCTGGGGCAGTAGAGATAGGTGGACTCCTGGGGCTTCCTGGTCAGTCAGGCTGGCCTACTTGATGAACTTTAGGCTAGTGAGAAACCCTTCAAACAAACCAAACCAACCAAACAACCAATAGCAACAACAATAAAACACAAGGTAAGTGGCTCCTGAGGAATGATATTCTGACCTTTATATATGTGTGTGCTTACCCTTCCTCTGCACACATGTTCCCATACATACATGAACATGCACACACACTCATATACACAACAATGAAAAATAAACGCTGCCTAAGTGTAGTTTGTATCCTAGTAGAAAGGTGACAAAATATACAGGACCATGCAATGCTATAAAAGCTGCATCTGAAGAGTAACTAAAAGTAAGTACAAAGAACAGGGGGCATATTTTGCATGGGAGAGCTGAAACATTTGCTATTCTGAAAAAATTTTAATGACAGTTCTGCAAATATTTTATTTTTTCAAAAACACCACAGAGAATACGTATGAGCTGGTGAACAAGTTTCCTGACTGTAGACTACATAGTAACTGAGAGAACAATTTAGCAGACTTAGAAAACATGCCTGTCAATCAGGGCTCTCCCAGAACACTGTGTATGTCCTAATCCTCTACCTATAGTAAGCTTTGTTAATGGATGTCATTATTGCTTAAGTCATCTACAATGGAATCTTTCAAAAGCACCACTTTATAAAGTGGTTACAAAGAAATATCAGACTCTTGGTAGTTAATAAGACCTTAACAAAGCAAAGACCTTGTTAATAAAGTTGGGAGGGCAGTTTCTATGCAAGACAAAATCTCAGTCTGGATCCAGGGCTGTCTTTTACACAAATGTGCGTAGCATCCAGGGAATTTCAAGGCCTCACGTGGCCTTTGGCTTTTGTTCTGATTCAGGGTGTCTTTGATTTGACCTTCCCCAAGGGTCTTATCAGAGTTGCCAAGCAAGGGCTGTGTAAGCAGTGAAAACAGCTCGTTTCCTACTGCTGCTTTATCCACTTTCAATAAACAAACCTAATTAAGCAAGCCAAACAACCAGGCTTTGAAACAGACTCTGTGATGGACGCCATGGACAAAGGAAACAGTTGAATAGAGCAAAGACGTTGAGTCCCCTCTCAAAGCTCCGTGCCTCCTAGGCAGGTACCACTAGGAAGCACATAACTGTGGTGAGACTGACTCTTGTATCATCCTTTTCCTGTCCCCCTCATTCCAGCAGGCTTATCTTTCAGAAGGCTGCTAGATCCTCTCCTGTCTCCAACCCTTCTCCCATAATGTCTCCTAAATCTTGGAACTTAAGCTCTGATTTCGTTATCTAAAGTTGAATTTCCTATAACAAAATAGGAAAGGTCTTCAAATGCTGGAAGACTTGTATTTTTCAATATCCTTAGTTTTTTTTTTTCCAAGACAAGGTAAGTATAACAATGTCTTAAAAGAAATTCTACATAGTGATACTAATACGTGGAATTATTAAGCAACCTTCATATTAGCAGATTAAAAATGACCAACGTCTTGCATAACTGGTGAATGCCTTTGCTTAGCCTGTATCTAAATGACTTACCTGTGGTGTCCTGGTAAGCTAAGCCCTCCAACAGGATCTTGGTCACATTTGGCAATCCAGACTAGGATTGTCCTCTCGTGCTGCACCCTGCAGCTAAACATTGCTCACTTTGCATTTCTCTCGGGGAAATAGTGAATACTCAGGTTTTTCATTATTGGGAAAATAAATGAAAGACATGACTTTCTTCAGCTTCCAAAACGGAAAGAAATGGTTAAAGGTGTCTTGTTTCCTCTTTGCCTGCCTGCCTGCTTCATCCAGTTGGAATGCACTCTTAGCTTGTCACAGTTAATCAAGATGTAAGGCACTGTGTGTCCCCAGAGCTTTCCATTGTGCACTGTGGTCAGTAACTGTCCTACACCAAGCCCCCCAGGAAACACTGTTCTGACTTCTGCCCTTATAGAAGTATGTAGTAAATATCCCTTTTAGTCTATGTTTTCTTCTTAACAGAGCTCTTAATATGCTCATGCAGTCATAGGCATTAGTACTTTTGCAATTGAGTAGAATTCCATTACATGCCTGTAGCACAATGTGCTTACCTCTCCAGGGATGATGAATAATTGGATTGTTTCTTGCTTCAAGCAAAAATGAATAAAAGGTCTGTAAATATTTGCTTGTAGGTATGTGTGCCAAGAAATATTTTCATTTTGCTTTGGTAAATAACAATGGTAGAGAGTGTTTTTGTAATGTATTAAGTAAGTGTTCAATCTTAAAAGAAGTGCCAAACTTTCCCCAAATGGGATGTACAGTTTTTATATAGAAGAAATATGAAGATTCTAGTTGTTCTAGACTTTTCCCAGAAATTTATAGTGTCAACATTTTGGTTTTATTCTTTTATTTATATTTTTAATCAACTTATAATAGGAAAGAATCACATCAGGTTTTAATCTATACCTCTGTCCCTTAGAGAGTTGCTACCTATTTATTAAGCATCTTTCTTTAAACATACAGACAGTTGGTTTAAAAGGTAAAAGTCAAATTAACAACCCACATTATACAGAAAAGTGAGCCTTATCCACGCCCACAGTGTGGCTGGAAGAGGAGGCAGGAGACAAGGTGATCACTGGACTTGGGAATGGATGCCTCTGTGGTGCTGTTTCCCCTGCTTCTAGCTGGGTGGGTGACCATAAAAATAATCGTGGAACATCATTCTGTTGCTCCTTGCTTTGGGAAGTACTTACGTTCTACAAAATTGCTGTAAGGCAAACTTGTTGAATATTGAACCGTTCTTTCTTGGTGAAGCAGCTTCCTATCAGCCTCTGGTAGCATTTTTATCAGTGGACCAGTGTGCAATAAGTTTTATAAGTATTTTTCTTCAAAGACACCTTATATAGTATATGTTGTTGATTAATGTTATATTTTTGGCTGGTATATCATTGCTCATACCCAAATGTTTATCTAATTTCATTTTTTTTTAAATCAGCAGAGATAGTAGACTGACCAACAGTACTACACTCATAGGTCATATAAAGCCATGACAAGGCCACATGGATTGAGGATGGCTCTAAACTCACGGTGAGGAGGGTATGTGCTTACAGTATAAGGGCGGAAACCAAGAGTCAGGGTCTCGCCTGTTTACATCAACTGGGAGGATGAACACTAAGTGGCTCCAGTCTTTCACTGATTTGGCCCCATCCACGAAACTGGGAGAATACACTGAATACTGATTTGGGCATGACACATGCATTTTAGCAAGCAGAAACCTTTGCAAACACACAATCGGCTAGTAGTGAGAATTCACTCTATCTGCTCATTTGTCCTTAGGGCCGATCATGCATGTTAGTGATGCCAGATTTACAAGACGATTCTGGTATTATATAGCATGAATGTCTTTTTCTATCTAAGAGCTGAGACATCTGACCACTCAATAAGAGAGAAAAAACCCTCAGTATTTAATATGGAGCCTCTAGTACCCTAATCATATGAGGGGGAAAAAGAAACCCTAATAGAAGTGCTTATTTGTTTTAAAAATGTGCCTTAACAAGGTGATAGCATCGAGATAAAGAGCCTCGACTGGGGAAAAGAATAACTCTTTGTTTGATTCTTTAATGTGCTTCAGGGCTTGTTAGAACCTGGTTGTTTTATGAACATTTGCAGATTACTTTAGGGACATTTTTAACTGAGTGATCATCTTTCATTTCTCTTCTTGTCTTAAAGAATACTTTTAGATCTTAAAGGTGCTTAATAAATATTTGAAGTCACTGGTTTATTTGTAGACTTCTTTCAATCAAAATAGAGTTTGTTTATATATATATGCTTATATATTATAAATATAGAGTATATATATGTATATGTATGCTTCTGCTTCTGTTTGCAAGGGATTTTCATCTACTTTTCTCACTTTAATTTTCATACTGTAAATTTTATTTTTCAACTACAATGTGGATGTTTTAATGACAATGACCTTAGATTTAGGGAACTTCCAGATACATCAGCTCATTGAGCTATGAGGCGAACCAGGAGATAGAAATGCTTCTGTGGGAATCGTGCTGTTGAGAGAAGGCATGACATTTTGTCTTCCTTTCCACCCCTTTTGGAGGCACACCCTTCTCAGGCCACATTTCTGCAATTTTTTCGCTGAGAATGCGCATGTTGATTTAACTGGCAAAAACTCTCACCTCCCCTTTCTGTTTAACTTTCCACTCTTAGTTCTATTTTTGATGACCTTGTTTTTTTTTTTTACCACAGGGTTTGTTTAGGACAAAGAGGAAGGAATAGCTTGATAAGCAAATAAGACATCCATCAACAGTTATTAAATACCAAAGACCAAACTCTACTAGCCAGTTTCTGTCTTATGTGAGGATTAGAGAGGGAAGATATGGAGTAGGTGATGTGTATAAAAGCGGAAGCATATTTTTCTCTATGGGAGGACCTGTACCTCAGCATCCTTCCTTTGTAGAGCCGCGGCCCTTAGTACCTGAAGACTCCTATTGCCCCTTCAGCATTTACTTTTGCCAACAACTGTCACCTCCAGACTGTCCATTGCCACACACCACCCAAATACCCCCAGTCACTCTCTACTCCCCCTTTATCCTATTAACATATACTAACTGTGTGCAATAATGGGATCCGGTGTGATACCCCAGTATATTCTCAGCCATAATATGGGGTGAATGCTTCATTCCGGGGAATGTGTGTCTTCATGTGGCTAAAACATTAATCCCAGAAAACCCAGTTTGTCTTCTCTTAGGGGTGATTTCAAACAACAGGCACACCCAAGAGGGTAGATTTGCGAAAGGATAGGCACCATCTTAATGCCTCTTAAGTCACGTCAAGTAAGCGGCCACTCTATTTACACATCAGGTGGATGCTGGGAAAGGCATTCAACAACGTCTTCACTGCAGAAAGTTCTGGAAGATACAAATGTTTGCTTAAAGGTAGACGGGAAATTGTTGAATCCAGAAAATGCTATCACCAGTTGCGCAAGCGGCTTGAAACCATTATCTTACCAAGAAAACAGCTTTAAGGTCCCTTTGCTAGATTGACTCTTTGAAACAGAACATTTAAAATTAGGATTGAAATAGGAAACTCTTGGCATGGAATATGTGACCAGAAGCCCTGTGAGTGTCATCTCCCAGTCTTTTCCCTAAGACATTGAGATAAGAGAACAGGTACCCACCAACAGGTGGGGCTCACACCCCTTCCCATCTCCTCCCTTTGCCTCTTGAAGCTTCCATGCGCTCCTTCTCTAGGAGAGAGAGAGAAAATCCTGGCTATCCAGGGAAAACTTGAAGCACAAAAGTAGGGCCCCTGTCCTCATTGCCTGTGCTGAGTGAGAGCAAACCCCAGAGATCATGGCTCCCAGATGCAGGGAGAGTCTGGGAACTTCCTGGAGTACCTGAGAAGATGTATATTTAAGAGAAGTTACTGGTTTTACAGTTCTTTCATTCTGAATAACTGAAAACGGTTTAGTCCCAAATCCCAGTGTGGGTCCACACATTTCTAAATGTCCTATGCGGTGTCTTGATACTTGTGCATCTACTCTATGAACTTCATCAGGTTGTGTGTGTGTGTGTGTGCACGTGTGTGCATGTGTGTGTCTGTGTGTAGGTGTGTGTGTGTTTGTTTTGGAAGGGATCATTGTTTTCCCTCAGGTGTCCAACTTGGCCTCCAGTTCTCCTGGGAGCAAAACCCAAGACATTTTAAAGGCAAAGTGATCCACCCGACTCTACCACTGAGCACTGTTTACAGGTTGGAAGCATAATTCCTGGCTCAAACAGACAGTCAGCGACACATCTCATAAATACTGTGCCTTAGGTAGTCCAGGCCCCGTGGAAGAAGGGGTACAGATAATGTCCTTTCTCTCTCTCTCTGTAATGTACATATGTAGCTGCTCATGCACACAGTCAGCTGTCTAATCATGTAGACTCAGTTTCCCCAAATGCAGATCTGTGCTGTACTCTTTCAACTGCATCTCTAAAATGCAGGTGTACTGACTGCATCATTTTGGTCCTAACTTTTGGCTCATTGCAGGCTGTGTGCGCAGACACCTTGGCTTTGGTTCAGGTCTGTGACCTTTCTCTTCATGATCTGTGTCACTTACATCATGCTTGTACCTCCCTGACCTTTGTGTCACGCACTGGAACCAAGCCAAGGAGACAGTACTGAGCTACTGGTTCTACGGTAGGTGATCTGAAGCTGTGTTGGTACAACAAGATCTCTGAAGTGGAGAAATAGGATTTGCTGTTCTTATCATGATTCCAGCTAAGTATGATGCTAATGGAAGGCTGGAAGCAACTTCCTTCTAAATGGGTCACATTTGGCCATATTATATTGTCTTTCTAGCTTTTCAAGCTTGCTTACGACAGTCTAGCCCTAAATCTCATCCACTTTAGAGGACTTTTTTGTTTGTTTGAGGCAGAGTCTCACTATGAAGTGTAAGCTAGATATAAACTCACTATTTAGCCTAGTGGGGCTGGCCTTGAACGTAAAAACATTCTACCTCCATCTTCTAAATTCTGAGATTCCCAGTGAGTATCACCATGCCTAATCTTCATTTTGGTCATTTTTAAAAAAGATATGTGGTTATTGACTTAAATAGATAATTTTCTGAAGACTACATGAATTTAATAAAACTATGAGCCAATTGTAGATAAAAATTTTGCCTGTCATATAGTGTTAATAAGAGATTTCTTTTTCTAGATTGAGTAAACTTTGAATGGCAAGTGACTTATAAACATGCTTACTGAACTCAGAAAAGTGTCAAAGAGACATGAATAAATCACTATAAAATTGGAACTAGTTTTGCAGCTTATTCATATATAGATTTTTCTTTACAATGCTGGTTCTTAAAAAGGCTGAGAGGCCAAGAGTATGCAAGGAGCACCATTAATCTGAAATATTTTATTTAACAACACCTTACTACAACAGAAACTGGATTGAGTCCTGAGAGCTGATGGGCTCCAAATGCTATTTACCTTCCCTTGTCAAGTTCAGAGCCCAGAGCTGGATAAAGCTTTGGGTTCCAGCTGAGCCTCTCATGAACAAGAAAGATGAAGATAAAGAACAAAGCCAGTTCTCTATGAACGTGTTACCTGGTGTAGGAGGTCCTTCTGTATTTCTGTTGCTTTCATTGGTTGAATAGAGAGACTGCCTTGGCCTTTTGATAGGGCAGCCCTTAGGTGGGCAGAGTAGACAGAACAAAATTCTGGGAAGAAGGACAGACAGGCAGACGCTGTGGTTTTCCTGCCCGAGATGGATGCTGGTTAGACTCATGCCGGTAAGCCACAGTCAAGTGGCGATATACATGAATGGAAATGGGTTAATCAAGATGTGAGAGTTAGCCAATAAGAGGCTAGAGCTAATGGGCCAGGCAGTAATTTAATTAATACAATTTCCGTGTGGTTATTTCGGGTGTAAGCTAGCCAGGTAGGATGGAACAAGTCCCCCCTCCCCACCACCCCGTGGCTCAGAGCTGGGCTGCAGGACGGGGCCATGCCTCTCACTCTCACTATAATTACTAATCAAGAATAGCCCTGGGACAGGGTTGGGGACATGGCTCAGTAGTTAAGAGCACTGGCTGTTCTTCCAGAGGACCTGGGTTTGACTCCCAGCACCCATATGGCAGCTCATAACTGTCTGTAACTCCAGTCCTAAGTGATATAATGATCTCTTCTGGCTTCTGTGAGTACCAGGCATGCCCATGATGAACAGACATACCTGCAGAAAAAATACCCACATATATAAAATAAGATAAAAGTAATTAAAAATGTAAAACAACACTGGACTTCTCAAAGTGAAATCCTTCTCTCTGAATATTACTATTTTATAAAGCCTCATAGATTCTTAAAATCCATGAAACATGGGAGTTCTTTCATGTAAAATCCTTTGCTCATCATGGTGGGAGGTGGAAAGATATCTTAGAACATATTCTCTTAGACCCAGAGACATTCTATAAATAAAAGCCACTAACTAAGCATTACTTCTAAAATAATGCTTCATACCTTAAAAATATAAGAAACTTGCTGAACAGGATGGCTGACACCTTTAATCCCAGCACTCGGGAGGCAGAGGCAGGCCGATCTCTCTGACTTAGAGGCCAACCTGGTCTACAGAGTGAGTTCCAGGATAGCCAAGGATATACAGAGAATCCCTGTCTCAGCCCCACGTCCCACCATTATAGAAACATTTTCATATTATTCTTTTTGATAGGAGATGGATGTGGGCACATAAAATTTCATACAGTCCTTGTGCATTGTTTACATTGTTTTCAAGGGTTTAAGTAAGTTAGGAAACCGAGTTTTACTAATCTTTGCAGCTTCGTATTGCAACATACCCATATGCTGTTGCTTGCTTAGCTTTTAAGTATCTGGTAGCAAGATTTTTCTGTTAAAAGACCTGTCAGTAAACAACAGAGCTGCATTTTAGAGAGCAGATGGTATGCGTCATTCTCAGCTTGGCCATTATATTTTTTTTTAACTAAAACAGGTGGAGGACTGGGTGTGGCCATGGCCATAGTTTGTCCTTTGTATCCTGAAACCCAGAGATAGTATTGCTTCCCTGGCTCCCTTCACCAGAGAGAAACTGACAGAACTAAGCTGAGGGATGAAGGTCTTACCTAGTTTTCCAATGAATCAAAATAAAGAGAGACTGGACTTATTGGTAACAGATCTGCAGCCATGCTCCACACATGAAGTCATGGTCCTCTATTTTCAACACAACAGCTGTGCACTATGGAAACAATGTTGAGAATCCAATGTTGGGCACCAGTAACATTTTGAAGAGTAGGATGTCCAGTTTGCTTTCACGTATCTCTCCTGGGATTAAATTAGAAGAAAACTAAGCTAGTCACAGAACTGGACCTGATTCATGGACTTCTCTCAGGCCCATTTTGTCCTTTTGTGAAATTCTCTCTTAATCTAGGGATGTGATAGGTTCTTGAATTCCTGCATTTTAGATGACTCTACAATAATGTAACTCTTGCTGTTTGTAAAAAAAAAAAATTGAGCATGTTGAGGGCAAATATGTTAATTCTAGCCATGATATGTTGGCAAAGACATTCAATAATCTAGACCTCTATCGCGCTTATCTGCTTTGACCCCCAAGGCGCTTCCATTTCTAACACTCCTTGACTTTATTTTTCCGAAGCACCCAGCATAATCCCTGGGACACAGAAATTTCTCAACAGACTCTTTAAAAATGATTGATATGTAAACCCAGTCCTTTTCTCACTCAAGTCCCGTCTTCTGATGGAAAATCAGAAAATGCTTCCTCTGTTCAGAATGAAAGCATTCCAAGTGTTTACTATATGGATGTTTTTCTTTGACTCAATGATAATTGACCATTTTGACAAATGGTCACTCAAACTGTGGCATTGAGTATCTTTTTAAATAAATTTTGTTGAAAGAAATTAGTGATTTGTAGAACTCATAGTTTTGAGACAATATCCATAGGATTTCTAATTTTTCTTTGGCCTTGAAGCAGACAAGATTGAGGAAAAGAAAGAGTTTAGGGATGAATTAGAGTCCTGGCCTCTAAGACAGGTTTACTTGCACCCATGATTGGGATAGTTTACTTGTTTATGGTTTGACTTTATATTCTTGCTAAGGGACTGGCTTGTGGAAGGGGAGTTTAGGCATGGTAAGGAAATCAATCACAAATAACTAAGAAGAGGGCTGGATCTCCAAATCATATCTGACTTCTGCCTGTGAACTTCTAGTACTTAGGTATGGATTATTTCCTTTATTGATATGAAAAACTAAGGGTGAAGTTAAAACTTCTTAATTATGTATGTTATTTATCAGTCTTTATTTCTTAATATTAATTAGTTCTAGAACTCATTGACAAGGTCCAGATAATAATTACAAATTTTGGAGCCAATAATACTTAAATGGTAGTTGTGTTTATTAGAAATGAGTACGACCACAATAAATAGGTTTCAGAATGAGCCCCGAAGACCTCCAACATTTAGTGATCAAGTACATGAGTTTGCAGTTTGACTGTTTTCTTTCCACTGCTCTGATAAAACACTGTGGCCAAAAGCATCTTGGGGAGGAAGGGGTTTATTTTAGCTTACTCCTCTCAGGTCACACTATTATTCCTGAGGAAAGTCAGGAAGAAATTCAAGGCAGGAACCTGGAGCTGGGACCAAACAGACTGAGCGAGCCATGAGGAGCAAGTCAGGAAGCAGTGTTCCTCAATTCTGATTCTGTTCCTGCCCCACCCACTTGTCTGCAGGGCAATCCTATGGAGGAGTCATTTTCTTAATGTAGGTTCTCTTTTCTCGAATGACTCTAGTTTGTATCAAGTTGACCAAAAAAACGAACAAACAAACAAAAGCCGACCAGGACAAGGTGAAAGAGATGAAGAGGACCAACCAGAGAAGCAGGCCTTTGAAGAAGCTGAGTGTGGCCAACAGTGTCTAGTGCTGTTGCTGTTTGAAGTGCAAGTGAAACACTCTACCAAACTGCGTGCAACGCAGCCCCTGCTCACCTTACAGAGTGGATTTGTTTATGTAACTAACACAGAAGCAGTTTCCTGGTGGGCTATAGGCTGAGGACTGAGAGAATCAGAAACACAGTGAGTAGACACTGCGGAGAAGTTGGTTGAAAAGGGGAGAAGAGGCACTCACTGAGAATCAGGGGTCAGTTAAGGACGATGTTCTGTTGCTTTTGTAAGAAGAGGGAAATTTGACTGTGAAAGACAGAGAAAAGTAGAACGAAATTGAACAGAGTAATTTTCCTGGAAAAGGGGAGAATGAATAAGATGTAAACTGAAGCCAAAGGAAGTCTCTGTGTATGAAAAGGATGATTCCTGTTACACAGAAGAAGGGAGGAAGAGCACCAATTAAGAAAGGCTGATAGTTTGAGAAGTGAGAATTAGGGAATTCTTGTCCAATGGCTTCAGCTTTCCCATGAGTGGAGGAAAAGAAGCTAGATGAGAGGGCTGAAAATCTGACGTGGTTGTAAGATGAAGGGGTAAACAACCTCTGCAGAGTTATGAGGATCCAGTTTAGATTAGTGACCCTCAATTTGTAGTGATATCATCAATGCTGTGCAAATTTGAATATATATTGGAGACAGGTTCAAGGAAGGCTTGAGTCAAGATACTGGCTCATTGAGGAATTCTGAGTGAGACATGGCCAGAAGATTGTGATGAGGGGATGGGCAGAAAGAATATAATTTTAGTGATAAACCATGAGATCGAAAGATACCACTGAATGCGTTACCTGCTGGTTGGTGGGGAAGCAAAGGAGCCACTGAGGCTGTTTTTTTCCAGCGATGCTCCAAAGAAACTACAGAGGGCAATTTATCAAGTGAGGAGACATAATTAGAGACACATTGTTGAACTGGTCATTTTGGACATGGGACAGATTTACTGATGGAAATTTTAAGGCTGATTTGCATGAGAATGTCTCAAACAGAAAGCTAAGCTTTGGGTAAGCACTGACATTTTGCATTTGTTCTTTGTGTCACAATAGTGCTAATAATATCTGGATCTGGGTTTGTGAGTTGCTGTATTCTAATATTTAATTAGGCTAGGTTTCCTTTCCCTGTGCTATTATATTCATCCTGGTATCCCACAACTCTTAATTCCCAGCATCTTTCTTATGCTGTTGTTCCTCTTTTCTCAGTCCCTTGGATGGTATCTACTGCTGTCAACCTCGTCCCATGTTACAGTGAAGTATCACTTTAACATATGTGTGGTCTACACCTGAGCCCTGAGATTACGCCGTGCTCAACTTCCTTCTGGCTTTTTTTTGAAAACCAAAAGTTAGCATACAAAGTGATAGATTTCCTTATACATCTTCACACATACACAAACACACACACACAAACACACACACAAACACACACACTATATATATGTATGTATGTATATGTGTAAATGTATACACACATACACATATTGTTCCCCCATCTACCTTTGTTAACTAACACAGGCAACTTCTGTGTCTAAAATCAACTCTGACTCACAATGGCAAACACAGCTGTGATGTTGGTTAACTGGGGAGGTTTGTTTGGTTGGATGTATACTTTCAGCGCCTGAAATCAGCCTCTAGATAATTACTGTTTTCTCCTGTGAGCTTTATTGATGTATGTGGGAGCACCACTGGTTTTGAAGCATGTCCTCAAGCAGCCAAACATAAAGACACTGAAGTAGTTTCAGTCGCTGCCTACCAAGTGACTACAAACACAGCAGTTTAAAGACAACCAACTTACCATCTCACAGTCTGAAGGTCAAGATCAGGGTGGGACTGATTGGTTTCTCTGCTCCAGTGCTAGGAAAACTGAAACCAGGGTGTCAACAGTGCAGGAAAGTTCCAGAAGTTTGGAAGAAGACTCAGTTCTGAGCTCATTTGTGTTATCCAGAGACTCACACCCCATGTGGTGGCAGGACTGAAGACTCTGTTTTCCTGTTGGCTGCTGACTGAGTGTGATTCTGAGCACCTTGAAGCCACCTATGTTTATTGTCATGTGATCCTGTGCCGGTTGTTTTCTTGGTTAACCTGACACAAGAAAGGGTCATTTGGGGGAAAGGAGCCTCTGTTCAGGAAAGGTCTGCATAAAAAGACTTATAGGCAACTCTGAGGGGGTGGGCCCAGCCCATTGTGGGTGGTACTATCCCCAGACAGGTCCTGGGTTGTGTAAGAAAGGACACTTGGTGAGCCATAAAGAGCAAGCTAGTAATCAGCATTCCTCAGTGGTCTTTACTTCAGATCCTGCTTGTTCAAGACTTGAGATCATGACCCCAACCCAACTCACAGCAATAATTACAAGCAAAAATTATTTTAAATTGCTTGACTGATCTTTCCAAACATCTGTGTGTAGTATCAATGTCTGGCTCTATTGCTTGCTTTGATTCTTGGTGTTGTCTTATCTTACTTCTTTGTAGTATCGTTATCTATTATTAGTCTGTGTATATGTGCCTGTGCATGCGTGTGTGTGTGTGTGTGTGTGTGTGTGCATGTGTGTACCTGTATGTGTGTGTGAGGGTACTTTGGCCACTGTGCACACGTAGAGGCCAGAGGATAACTTTGTGGAGTTTCTTCTTTTCTTCTACCTTTGCATGGGTTCCAGAGTCCAACCTAGATCAACAGACTTGTGGACAAGTGCTATCTCACTAGCCCAGTTTTAAATTTTTTAAAAAGATTTTTTAAACTGGCATTTTTGTATAGGACTGTAGAGGCCAAGGAAAATGTGCATACTTTCTCTTGTCAGGCTGTGTTGTGGGACATGTTGAGACAACTAGGTTGTCTAGACAGCTAGGTTAGTAGTTTGTTAAACTGGCTTTGTAGTTCATTGTTACTGTGGCTAGCCAGTATATTACCAGCCTCGGTTTTCTTCAACATTACTTTTAAGGTCAGGGCTGACTTTCTGAAGAGTATTTTTTTTATTATCTTTATTGTTTTTTGAAGTTGAGTTGGAGCTAACTAAGAAAGGCTTTTAATAGAGATGTAAGTACAGTCTTAAGAAAGAGATAGATACAGATGGAAAGAGAGACAATGGGAGAGAGTGGGAAGGAAGGACAACTATACATATGTGTGTGTGTGTGTGTGTGTGTGTGTGTGTGTGTGCATGGGCACACGCTTGCTTCCCTTCCCACTCTTTCAACTCCTTCATTTTTGAGAGGGGGTTGTGTTTCCTTTTCAGACTGGGTCTTGCCATATAGCCCAGACTGGCTTTGAATTCCTATATAGACAATGGTGAACTCAAACTCGCGATATAGTCAACGATGAACTTAAACTCACAATATTACTGTGAGCTCTGTTTTGGGGTTCTGCCTCTTGTCTATTAATTTCTTTTGAAAACTTCCTCTTTCTCTCCTTTTTTTTCTCTCTCTCTCCTTCTCCCACTGGAGTGGTAGGTTCTTCTGTATATGTGTTGCTTTTATTGGTTAATTAATAAATAAGCTATCTTGGGCCTGCACATGACAGACTAGAGATAGGTGGGGAAAACTAAACTGAATGCTGGGAGAAAGAAGGCATGTAGCACCGCCAAAGACAGATGTAAGATGGAGCCTTGCTAGTAAGTCACAGCCATGTGGTGATACACAGATTAATGGAGATGGGTTAGTTTAAGATATAAGGGCTAGCTAAAAATGTACTTAAGCTATTGGCCAAACAGTATTACAAATAATATAGTTTCTGTGTGATTATTTTGGGAGTCTGGGCAGCTGGCCAGTGGCCTCCTACTACAATCCACCCCCTCTGTGTGCATGTGTGTGCTACCTTGTCATGTCCACATGCCCATGTGAGTGCACACAGAGGCCAGAGGAAGAAGTTAAGGTCTTTTTCTATTGCTGATTGCCTTATCCTCTTGAGACAGGGAGTTTCAGGGAACTGATCTAGCAGTTTCCTTTCCTGGGAAGAGGAAAGGCAGAAATACTGTCATCTTCCAGAAGTAGAGGAAGTAGCAAGATGAGAATGTCTTACTGAGAAAAGGTACCAAGCCATGTGGCTAAACATAGACAAGAATTATGGGTTAATTTAAGTTGTAAGAGTTAGTTAATAATAGGCCTGAGCTAATAGTCCAAACAGCTTATAATTAATATAAGTCCCTGTGTGTTTCTTTGGGACTGAAAGGCTGCGGGACTGGATGGGACAGAAACTTCCATTACATTAATCAAATGTTGTGTCATGGAGATGAGGTAAGCTAAGTGATCTTGTCCCTTAAGATCTCTAGTGATGTGAGTCCGGGGGTGTTTTTGTCTCTCTCCAAGGGATAGAGTTTATGCTTCTATTTTTTTCTCCCTGATGCAGTCAGTGTTCTCCTGTGCTCTAAGACAAGATGGCCCTTCTGCTGTGGATTAGGGTTGTATTTGTAGAAAAGGTATATGAAAGGCTCTGGGAGATTGCTTTCTGACTTTGCCTCTCTTAGTCTTGCAACACAAAGGAAACTTTTCAGAACTGCTGCCTCTTCCAAGTGTTCCTGTAACTATGAGGTTCATGGAAGAGTCCTCAAGTCAGGTCCAAATCATCCCTGTGTCTTTGGCTCTTGAGAGAGTACATTAGGAATTCATTAAAATTATTAACGAAATTCTTTTCACATGCAGTGGCATCTCTTCTTAGATTTTAGGTCTTTCCTTTTCCTTAGATTTCAGGTCTTTCTATAGCCTCAAATTTTATCAGTTTTACATACGGTACACATTTTGGGATTATCTATTGACCTTTTATTTTCATTGCTATAAATCTGGAATAATGTTCTCTCCAGCTTCCTAGATACTTCATGGAAACTAGAAGCTCACTGTTTTTGAGGAGGTTTGGAACATCTTTACATATATTCCCAGTTTAGAATTGCAGAGATGCAGAAACCTTTATTTAATGGTTAAATGACTTGGGTATAAATCTTGTATATGACTTGTCTCTCTGGTTAAGTACATCCTCAGAGAACGTTCTTTCTAATGAAGCAGGGCTACAAAGAACATGTTTGTTTTTCTGGCTGTCATGCTCATTCACTCTTGCGCTCTTTGCCAGTCTCTCTTGTGTTCTGTTTTCTTAGTTGATTTATCATTGCAGTACAAGCCACATGTCTCCAGTTTGGACTAATTTTATGATAAATCCCACCAAAACTAATATGCATGTATTCTGAGCTCCCACACAGTTTCCCTGCCTCAGGGAAGCCATTAGTCTGGGATCAGAGTCCCGCTTGATTCCTCTAGGCAGGTGACTTCACATGTCTGGACTGTTCCTCATGTGTCTGGTGTTGCTCCTTGCTCACTGATGGCTCTTCAGTCTCCTTTGCTGATTCATTCTCATCTAAAGCATTTCTTAAACTGGAGTGCCTTAGGACTGAGACATTGGATCTTTCCTCTTATGTCCTTGTTCTCTTGATGATCTCATCTAGTCTCATGACTTTATAATGGTCTAAACACTAAAAGCTGAAAATATCTATCACCAGCCCAGATCAGATCCATTTAGCCAATTCTCTATTTAATTCCTCTACTTGGTTTTCTAACTGACACCTAATTTCAGCATTTCTCAAATGAAGTTCCTGCAAGTATTACATCCCAGCGTTCTTACGCTATAATCTTGTCTAACTCCATTAAAGACGGTGCCACTTTTCTCTTCACTCAGTTAAAAATCTCGGAAGACATCCGGGGCTTTTTTAGTCCTTTTCTCATGAATTACACTCGATTCAGCTAAGTCTTTGAAACTTTCTTTTCAGATTTCACACAGAATTTGGGGGTGTGTTTTTTCTCAGTCCTGTTCTCTGCTGTCTTGATTCAAAGTATACACTTGCCTCTTACATAATTTTGGTCCCTGGGACAGCCTCAACTTTGCACCCACAGGGACTCTGACTAATACATGATTGATGGGACCTAAATATTCCTCCTGAGCTCAGAGTCAAGGACACAGTCCACCCATCGTTCTATGAATTGGACTCAGATATATCTGATTTGACCTCCCTCTTATGGTTTCCTCCCCACCTATCTTCTCCAGTCATATTGTCCAGGCATGTTCCTCTCTCTGGACTTCACACTTCACGCTCCCTCAGCCTCAGATGTTACTCCTCTACATATCCAAATGATTAGCTTCTTAACTTTGCCTGTGTGTTCATCCTAAAATGAAGTTGTGCCCCTTTTCTAGCAAAGGCTGTGCACTTCCCGCACTCATTCTTCCTAAGGTTCTTCCAACTCCACCTTCCTCCACGGTGTTTTCCAACATCAGCAGTTGTCAGATTGCTTGGCTAATGCCTTGGTAACTATCTCAAACTCCTGATGGCTTCAAAACAAGAAAAGCCCACATATTGCTCAATCACATGTTTATTAATATGACTAACTTTTTGTTCTTTGTAATAACTCAGAACCAAGACTTCCTCTGGCCAGTGCAGGAGGGAAAGATAGTAAAAGTTCTTAATATTCACAGCTCTTGTGCCAACATGAAAGTTTCCTATCTTCCTTTTGTGTATGGCCTGGTACTTAGGGTTAGTTACATGACCATGATTAATCTCAGGGAGATAGAGACACACTCCATTCATGTGTCCAGAATATGGAAAGTATCATTTGCTGGGGGGAATTGCATGATGAATGTGTTGCAAAACAAGAATGGATCATTGCGGTTATTGACACTAAATTCTGCACCATTATTTTAATAATACTTCCATATTTAAGGGAGGATAGCTTCTAGGGGTAGCCTACACCATGCCCTAATGATGCTATTATGATGATGTTTCCCTGCTATGCAGTGGGTCAAGAATTCAAGACTGTATCAGAGGCAGGCCTATGTTTCCTTCCTTGGCCAAATCTGCTGCTTTACTGAGCAGACAACAAGCCTTTCATGCTATAAAGTTGTTATTTGGATTCTCAGTACACAAAGTACCCTTTCCTTTCTGCAAACACACGTGCTGATTGCTCTCTGTGTGGTTACGGAGAAAGTCTGTTGACTTGATGAAAGGAAGCCTGTCTTGGTTTCCCTGTCCAAGCCTCACCAGCTGAGGCTTATGATTCTGTAGAAACTTAAGTTAAGAAATGAAAGTAATGATAAGCATATTTACTTTTGCCTGGGCATGGTTGGAACATGCTCTCTCTGATATCAATGAACTGCCAATAGGTATTTCCCATATATGTTCCCAGGCCTGGTATATATCTCAGGCTAGGACTCAGAATTTTGGGGGGATGTTTTGTACCTCTCCAGAAATAATGCCGATACACCTTAGCACCCGAACAAAAGCAGCTATTTTTTAATTATTTATTTATTTTTTAATTTCATTTTACATTCCAACATTCCAGTTTTCCCTCTCAACACTCCTCCCACTACTTCTCCCACCCCTTGCCTTCCCCCCAGCTCAACTCCCATCTATTCCTCCTCATGAGTAGGAACTCCCATGGGAAGTTAACAAAGTCTAGCACATTAAGTTTGGGCAAGACCAAGCCCCTCCCCACTGCATTAAGGCTGAGCATGGCATCCCACCATTAGGAATGGGCTCCAACAAGCTAGCTCATGCATGAGGGATAGATCCTGATCCTACTGCCAGGGGCCCCTCAGATAACCCAATCTTTACCGCTGTCTCCCACATATGGTCCCGTGGAGTCTCCACAGCTGTGGGTCTAGAGTTTATGAGTTTCCACCAGCTTGGTTCAGCTGTCTCTGTATATTTTCCCATCATGATCGTGACCTTCCCCCCAGCTCAACTCCCATCTATTCCTCCTCATGAGTAGGAACTCCCATGGGAAGTTAACAAAGTCTAGCACATTAAGCACATATAGTCCCTCCTCCTTCTCTTTGATTGGATTCCTGGAGCTCAGCCTATTGCTTGGGTGTGGATCTCTGCATCTGGTTCCATCAGTTACTAGATAAAGATTCTAGCTTCTCTGGAATTGTGGATTGTAGTCTGGTTATCCTTTGCTTTACATCTAGTATCTATTTATGAGTGAATACATACTGTGTTTGTCTTTTTGAGTCTGGGTTACCTCGCTCAGGTTGTTTTTCCTAGTTATATCCATTTACCTGCAAATTTCATGATGTTACTGTTTTTTACAGTTGAGTAATACTCCATTGTGTAATGTACCACATTTTCTTTATCTGTTCTTCAGTTGAGGGTCATCTAGGTTGTTTTCAGGTTCTGTCTATTATGAATAATACTGCTATGAACATTGTTGAGTGTCCTTATGGTATGATTGAGAATCCTTTGGGTATATGCCCAAGAGTGGTCTTGAGATAGATTGATTTCTAATTTTCTGAGAAACTGTCATACTGATTTCCAAAGTGACTGTACAAGTTTGCACTCCCACCAGCAATGGAGGAGGAGTGTTCCCCTTACTCCACATCCTCTCCAGAATAAGCTGTCTCAGTATTTTTGATCTTAGCCATTCTGACAGGTGTAAGATGGTAGCATCTCAGAGACGACAAACACAACTTTTGAGGCATGATTACCTATCGGTATCTGATATCAAGGTCTCAGGACTCTTTGAGTCTTCTTCTGTTTCTTTCTTCGGAAGGGAGTGGCTGAAATGCTCTATAAAGTACCTCTAGGTCCTCGGTTGTACTCAGTTTATTGCTACTTTACTTACATCATTTGGTTGCAGCAATGAAGAAGAAAGGAAAGGACTAAACAATGAAGGAGAGGCTGCCAGGGAGTCGCCATCCTAAAAATAAATGCAATGAAAGGAATCTAGGAAAATCACGTAAAAGAAAGCAATCCTTAAAATGATTATAAGTGATTCCATGACCAATGGCTAACCAGAAAAACTCTGTCCAAAGGACAATTTCAGGATTTTATGATTTCCAGATCTCTTAATCCTGTTTTATAATTTTGCCAAAATCCCCCAGAGTTGTTGCCTTTTTGTCTGAAGTTAGCGCTTCCTGTTTGTGTTGCTGATTCCAAGTTTGAGGTTATTATGCCCCATTAGCAAATAGCTGTATGCCTTTCAGATGACCACTGACTTATTTCTAAAGACAAGCATCTCATGCCTCTTGCCAAGTGCCATATTTGCAAGGAGAATGTACTGATGAACACCAGAAATGCTGTGTCTTTGATCAGTGTATCCCAGCCTCTGTTAATCAAACTCGAGTTTAGGATGGAGAAACATGGTTCATTGTAAAAACTAATCCACAGTCTGGCCTCGGTGTGTCTGCGCAGTGTCTTCCCAAGAAGAACAGAGGAGAACAGACAAAATATTTTTCAAGTTTCTTCCAACTTCTCAGCTGCCAGCATTTATGAACATGATCCTTGCATCTCAACCAGACTGGACTATTTGCTTTTTGCAGCTATGTTCAGGGTTTGCTGTTCCACATGAGCTGTGCCTTGACCATTTTTTTTTTAACAGATTGCATTTCCAAATCCTGGCTTTGATTTGACACTTATTCTCAAAGCTAAGCCAGAGTCCATTTTTCCTTACGAGCATTTCTCTGCAAAATAGTCTCTGCTCTCTCTAAATTCAATAAATCTCAAACATCCCAAGGTATTGTAATAGTCTCTTGACTGTCTGGTAACATCCTCCAGGACAAAAATAGTATTGCTGACTATAAGAAATGTTTGGAATAGAACTGCTCTGCATGCCTCAGGAAAAAAAATTCATTCTTTCTTTGCTAAATCATTGCTCATATCTGTTATTGTGTTTACAAATAAACTTATTAATTTAATTTTTTTAGATTTACCTTATGTGTTTGAGTGTTTTGCCTGCATGTATGTATATGTACTATGTGTGTGCTTGGTCCACAGAGGTCAGAGTGGGTGTCAGACCCCCTGAAACTAGATTGAAAGAAATTTGTGAGCTCCTATGTGAGTGTTAAGGCTAAATCAGAGTCTTCGGCAAGAGTGACAAGTGCCCTTAACTGATGAGCCATCTCTCCACCCCTCAAATTAATTCTTTAAAAAGTTTTCTCTCTTTCTTTCTTTGACCTGTGCACCCAGCATGGTGCACATCTGGAAGGCAGAGAACAATTTTCAGGAGCCAATTCTCCTTCTGACATGTGGGATCTAGGAATTAAATTCAGGTCATTAAACTTGATGGTAAGCACATTTACCTGATGCACTATCTTGCTGGCCCTCAAATTAACTCTTAGGAGATCAGCATCTCTCTCTACGGAGGTGTGAAGGTACACAATGTCTTATAGTCACATGCCTACTCTTTATTCAACACCTGCATCCTTATGTTTCTAAAACTTTCTTTCCCTATTTGTAAGAATTGCTTTCTAAAGTATCTTTATCCTGTGGGCATTAGGGCTCAGCTACTGTTTTTGTCTTGCCTCTAGCAAAGAAAGAAGGGGACAATACTTTGGACTATTTTGTTCTTTATTCACCTGGACGAGACAAGGATGGATGGAAAAGATGATGTGTGCAATGTGTAAGGCTATCTCATCTTTTCAGGCCTTCAGATATTGTGTAGAAGAGACAAAGCTTAGAGTCTGGGACCTGGAATAGTGCTTCCTCCTAAAGGGGAACAGGTGCCCTATATAGGGGCATAATAGTCTGTGTGGCATAAGAAGAGTTGACTCAAGCTTTGGTTTAAAATGGAACCTTATTTCAAATGCAGAATTTTTACTAGAAACGGGGAAATTTGTTTCAGAACCTGTTTTACATATGAGAAAAAGAAAAACACAAACTTCTTCGCACCAGAAACCTGAGTTCAAAGGTAATGTCTGACTTATTTCTGCAATTTAAAAGTCAAGAAGATGTTTGCTTTTTCCAATGGGTTCGTTGAGTTAGATTTTTGCAGACATTTAAAGAAATGTTACATAGTTCCATTTTAAAACAAAGCTTGAGTCATATCCACTTTGCAAAACTGAGAAATTTTAATAATATGAGACCAATAGGAAATGATGTCAAGTCTCAGGCTTTCTATTTCTTACCTACAAAAATCAAATTGTTACATTCACCAAAATTACGGCAGCTGTTAGTAATGAGATGCACACATACTGCATTTGTGTGTGACCTGAAATTCTACAATTAATTAGTGTTTTAAAAACATTTTAGACATTTAAAGCATTTTAATTTTTACTATAAAAAAACAAGAGCAGATGTCAAAAATAGCAATAACCTAAATAGGAATTAACTAGCATAAGCAGAGGAAACTCAACTGTAGCATTTGGATACTGAGAGCCAAGTTTAGATCAAATGGCACTTTAATTGTAAGTATACACAACACAAACATGAATCTTTCTAGAATTAATTTGGGGATGAATAAATACATAATTAATTTGTACTAAAGTATAGTCTTAAAACTGAAATAACCAGGGAGTAAGAAAGAAAACAATGCTTTAGCCTGCACTGACTGTAGTTATTGCTAAAAATGCCAGGGCTTACAAGAGCTCCTAGATCCTGAACAAATTAGGGTTATTGCATGTTAAAATAACTATTGAAATAAATATAGTCAAAAGAAAGAGGTCCCAAATCCTTGTTTTATGTGCTGTAACAGAATACCACAGACTAAATAAACTTTATCCCAGAATTCATTCTGTTTCTTTCACACCCGTAAGATGGGACTCCTTTCCTGTAGAGTTAATGGACAATGGACTTTCTGAAAACCCCTTAAGTCTCATGGCCTGTTAGGACTTTAATACACAAAGTCAATTGCTTATGCCCTTGTGACATTTTAGCCACTTCCGCTAGCCCACGGGAGACTTTTTAATGCTGTGAAATGTCAAAATATACTCATCGATACTGGATATTTATGAACTAAGTAAATTATAAACAATTTTTATAAAGATATGGATGAAGATATGGATGCATGGTTGGAAACCAAGGGCACAGGCACTCATTTGTTCTCACTCCATCTCATGTTTTTATTTGACACTTAAAAAAAAAAAAGAAATGGTTCGATTTACTTAAGGCAGTTTTATGGCTTGTTGATGATGGTTTTTGCAGGAAATGATGGCAATGTTTCATTTTAGAGAGTCTTTCCCATCTGCTCCTTAGAGCAGTGTTTCCACAGTGGTGGTGTTTAGCTTTGCACATGCAGGATTTCTTGTACTATTAGCAGTGTGTTTTCTTTGCTCTGTGAGAAGCACTTGGATGAATTCAACTTCTTCTTGGTAGAGGGAACTTGTTTTATAGACAAATTAGAGTTACTTGAATAAGAAAAGAGGGGAGCATCTGACCCTTTGGACAATTATCCAAATAGAGTTGGGTATACCGAAGGAAGGAAAATGAGTGTTGATAATTTCCATAGCCTATTGATGTCGTCTTTAAAGACAAACAATACATTGTGTGTTTTTCAAACCTACAAAGAATACACAGTTTTCTAAATTGTTTTTCATTTTTCTATGCGCTTGAAACTTTGCTAAATGCTGGAAAGAACTGATTGTTACTTCTATATCTCTAATTGGTTAGATTAAAAGACATTTAACTTAGAAGTTTATTTTATATTCCCAAATTATTAAACATATTAACTTTATTTGTTCCCCAAAAATATAGTTCTATGAAAACATAATTCAGAGAATGTCTACAAAAGGCCTGGGGGGTAATTGGAAGTATACATGTATGACATTTTCATATATATGTATATATCAAAACATTATATATTTTTAT
>PVIU01011622.1:0-58088 GCA_004026605.1 Ondatra zibethicus
AAGAATAATTGGGATAGAAGAAGGAGAAGAATTCCACTCCAAAGGCCCAGAAAATATATTCAACAAAATTATTGAAGAAAACTTCCCGAACCTAAAGAAGGATATTCCTATGAAGGTTCAAGAAGCATACAGAACACCAAATAGGCTGGATATAAAAAAATCATCCCCTCGCCATATAATAATCAAAACACAAAACATAGAGAATAAAGAAAGAATATTAAGGAAAAAGGTCAAGTAACATATAAGTGTAAACCTATCAGAATTACACCTGACTTCTCTATGAAAACCATGAAAGCCAGGAAGTCTTGAATAGATGCACCACAGAAACTAAGAGACCATGGATGCAAGCCCAGACTACTATACCCAGCAAAGCTTTGTTTCACCATCGATGGGGAAAACAAGATATTCCAGGATAAAAAAAAATTAAGCAATATATAGCCACAAACCCAGGCTTACAAAAAGTACTAGAAGGTAAACCACAACTAAATGAAGCAAACAACACCCATAATAACACAGACATCTAACATCCCTACACCAGATCAACTCAAAGAAGGGAGACACATAAACCCTACTACCAGAAAGAAAATAACCAGAATTAACAATCACTGGTCATTAATAACGCTTAATATCAATGGACTCAACTCACCGATAAAAAAGACACAGTAAGAGAATGTATACAAAAACAGGATCCGACATTCTGTTGTTTACAAGAAACACACCTCAACCACAACGACAGACATTATCTCAGAGTAAAGGGTTGGGAAAAGGTTTATCAATCAAACGGCCCTAATAAACAAGCAGGTGTGGCTATACTAATATGTAACAAAATCAACTTCAAACTAAAATCAATCAGAAGAGATGGAGATGGACACTTCATACTCATAACAGGAAAGATTCATCAAGATGAAGCCTCAATCCTGAATATCTATGCACCTAATATAAAAGCATCCATATATGTAAAAAAAAAACATTACTAGAACTCAAAGCACACATCAAACCCCACACAATAATAGTAGGAGATTTCAACACACCTCTCTCACCAATGGACAGGTCAACCAGACAGAAACTTAACAAAGAAATATGAGAACTAACAAATGTAATGAACCAAATGGATTTAAAAGACATCTATAGAACACTCTCCCCAAACAGGAAAGAATATACCTTCTTCTCAGCATCTCATGGAACCTTCTCGAAAACTGATCACATACTCGGAAAGAAAGCAAACATCCACAGATACAAAAAAAAAAAAGTTGGAGCAATCACATGTGTCTTGTCAGATCACCATGGAGTAAAGTTAGAATTTAACAACAATTCCACCCCCAAAAAACATACAAATTCATGGAAACTGAACAGTCAACTACTGAACCACTCCTGGATCAATGAAGAAATAAAGAAAGAAATTAAACTCTTCCTTGAATTCAATGACAATAAAGAAACAACGTACATGAACCTATGGGACACTATGAAAGCAGTGCTAAGAGGAAAGTTCATAGCACTTAGTGCCCACATAAAGAAAACGGAGAAAGCACACATTAGTGACTTAACAGCACACCTGAAAGCACTAGAACAAAAAAGAAGCAGACTCACCAAGGAGGAGTAGAAGACTGGAAATAACCAAACTGAGGGCTGAAATCAACAAAATAGAGACACAGAAAACAATCCAAAGAATCAATGAAACGAAGAGCTGGTTCCATGAGAAAATCAACAAGATCGACAAACTCTTATCCAAACTAATCAAAAGGCAGAGAGAGAACATTCAAATTAACAAGATCAGAAATGAAAAGGGGGACATAACAACAGACACTGAGGAAATTCAGAGAATCATTAGGTCATACTATAAAAGCCTGTAGCCACAGAATTGGAAAATGTAAAAGAAATGGACAGTTTTTTAGATAAATACCACATACCAAAATTAAATCAATACCAGGTGAACAATTTAAATAGACCTATAAGTCACGAGGAAATAGAAACTGTCATCAAAAACCTCCCAACCAAAAAAAGCCCAGAACCTGATGTTTTAATGCAGAATTCTACCAGAACTTCCAAGAAGAGCTAATACCTATACTCCTTAATGTCTTTCACATAATAGAAACAGAAGGGTCATTGCCAAACTCTTTTTATGAAGCTGCAATCACCCTGATACGAAAACCACACAAAGACACAAACAAGAAAGAGAATTACAGACCAATCTCACTTATGAACATTGATGCAAAAATTCTTAATAAAGTACTGGCAAACCGAATCCAAGAACACATTAAAAATATCATCCATTATGATCAAGTAGGCTTCATCCCAGAGTTGCAGGGCTGGTTCAACAAACGAAAATCTATCAATGTAATCCATCACATAAATAAACTGAAAGAAAAAAAACATATGATCATTTCATTAGATGCTGAAAAAGCATTTGACAAAATTCAACACCCCTTTATGAAAAAGGTCTTGGGGAGATTAGGGATACAAGGATCATATCTAAGTATAATTAAAGCAATATATAGCAAGCCGACAGCTAACATCAAATTAAATGGAGAGAAACTCAAAGCGATTCTACTAAAATCAGGAACAAGAAAAGGCTGTCCACTCTCTCTATATCTCTTTAATTTAGTGCTAAAGTCCTAGCAATAGCTATAAGACAGAATAAGGAGATCAGGGGGATTCGAATTGGAAAGGAAGAAGCCAAACTTTCGTTATTTGCAGATGATATGATAGTGTACATAAGTGACCCCAAAAACTCTACCAAAGAACTTCTACAGCTGATAAACCTTCAGTGAAGTGGCAGGATACAAAATCAACTCAAAAAAATCAGTAGCCCTCCTATACACAAAGGATAAAGAAACAGAGAGGGGAATCAGAGAAACATCACCTTTCACGATAGCCACAAATAGCATAAAGTATCTTGGGGTAACACTAACCAAGGAAGTGAAAGATCTATTTGACAAGAACTTTAAGACCTTGAAGAAAGAAATTGAAGAGGATACCAGAAATGGAAGGATCTCCCATGCTCCTAGATTGGTAGGATCAATATAGTAAAAATGGCAATTCTACCAAAGGCAATGTATAGATTCAATACAAACACATCAAAATCTCAACAAAATTCTTCATAGACCTGGAGAGAACAATAACTAACTTTATATGGAAAACCAAAAAGCCCATTAGACCCAAAACAATCCTATACAATAATAGAACTTCAGGAGGCATTACCATCCCTCCCTTCAAACTCTATTACAGAGCGACAGTAATGAAAACAGCTTGGTATTGGCATAAAAACAGAGATGTTGACCAATGGAATCGAATCGAGGACCCGGATATTAATCCACAAACCTATCAACACCTCATATTTGACAAAGAGGCGAAAGTTATACAAAGGAAGAATGAAAGCATTTTTAACAAATGGTGCTGGCATAACTGGATGTCAACCTCTAGGAGAATGAAAATAGATCCTTATCTATCACCATGTACAAAACTCAAATCCAAATGGATTAAAGACTTCAACATAAATCCGACTACACTGAACCTGATAGAAGAGAAAGTAGGAACTAGTCTGCAATACGTGGGCACCGGAGACCACTTCTTGTGTAAAACCCCAATGGCACAGACAATAAGAGCAACAATGAACATATGGGACCTCCTGAAACTGAGAAGCTTCTGTAAAGCAAAAGACAGAGTCATTAAGACAAAAAGGCATCCTACTGAATGGGATCTTAACTAACCCCACATCAGACAAAGGTCTGATCTCCAAAATATACAAAGAACTAGACATTAAAATTCTAAATACCCCAATTAAAAAATGGGGTAAGGATCTGAATAGAGAATTCTCAATAGAAGAAGTTCGAATGACCAAAAGATACTTAAGGTCATGTTCAACTTACTTAGCAATTAGGGAAATGCAAATCAAAACAACGTTGAGATACCATCTTACACCTCTCAGAATTGCTAAAATCAAAAACACCAACGATTGCCTATGCTGGAGAGGATGTGGAGTAAGGGGAACTCTCATCCATTGCCGGTGGGAATGAAAACTTGTGCAACCTCTTTGGAAATCAGTGTGGCAGTTTTTCAGGAAATTGAGAATCAACCTACCTCAGGATCCAGCAATACCACTCTTGGGAATATACCCAAGAGAAGTCCAATCTTACTACAAAAGCACTTGTTCATCTATGTTCATAGCAGCATTGTTTGTTATAGCCAGAACCTGGAAACCACCTAGGTGCCCCTCAATGGAAGAATGGATCAAGAAAGTGTGGATTATATACACATTAGAATACTACTCAGCGGTAAAAAACAATGACATCTTGAATTTTGCATGCAAATGGATGGAAATAGAAAATGCTATTTTGAGTTAGGTAACTGAACCCAGAAAGATGACTATGCTATGCACTCACTTATTAGTGGACCCTAGCCATAAAACAAAGGACACTAAGTGCTTAGCTCACAAGTCCAGAGAAGCCAAATAGCAAGGTGAACCCAAAGAAAGCATATACAGATCCTCCTGGAAGTTGGAAGCAAACAAGATCATCAGGCAAAAGTTGGAAGCATGGTGGTGGGGATAGAGGTGGGGGTAGGGGGGCTGAGGGAAGTGGAGAGGGGGAAGGAGAAGGGAGAAGGGAAGTTCTGGGGAGAGCTTGTGGGAGTGGGAAGGTGGAGATGGAGGAAAGGTGGATATTGTAGAAGGGAGCAAGATCTACATTAAGGGAGTCATTTTAGGACTGGCAAGATACTTAGCCCGGGAGGGGATCCCAGGTGTCCACGGGGAAGTCCCCAGCTACGTATTTGGGCAGCAACGAGAGAGTGCTGGAACTAGCCTTGTCCCAGAGTCACATTGATGAATATCTTGATCACCACTGTAGAAATTTTTTCCGAAGGATGGAGGTAGAGACAGAGACCCACATTCACATCAGAGCAATGGACTGAGCCCCTAAGGTCTAGTCGAAGGGCAGAAGGTGAGAGAAGAGGAGCAAGGAAGTTAGGACCATGAGGGGCTGGTCCACCCACTGAGACAGTGTGCCTGAACTAATAGGAGCTCACAAAATCAGCTGGACTGGGACTGAATGAGCATATGATCAGACCAGACTCTCTGAATGTGGCTGCCAATGGGGGCAGACTGAGAAGCCATCAACAATGACACCAGGACCTATCTCTTCTGCATGTATTATCTTTTTGGGAACCTAGTATATTTGGATGCACACCTTCCTAGGCTGGGTGGGAGGGGGGAGGACCTTGAACTTCCCACAGAGCAGGGCACCATGCCAACATTTAAGGAAGCAGGGGGAGGGAGGAGGTGTGTGGGAGAGCAGGAGGCAACTGGGAGAAGGGGAGGAAATGTAAAAATTTTATTTATTTATTTTTTGAATGGAAAAAAATAAAAGAATATGGAAAAAATTCAAATGTTTCTGAACTTTTTGCATATATTTATTGTCTCATTTATTAGTGGTAATATTTTTACAAATGTTTCTATCATAAATATATTATCCTGTAATGTACTCATATAATTCAGTATTAAAAGATATTCCTTTTGAAACTTCACAGAAATATTTTTGGAACTTTAATTTCATGTATGTTTACCATAAAGAAACACCTACTTTAAATTCTTTCATAACCATAAGTAAACAAACATTATCAGTTACTATATAGTTCCTGTATTTCTAGATATTCCAGCTGGAGAGGACTTTACTTATACTTTATGAAAGGATTCAAGTATTTCATTTTTTCTGATGTCAAGTGTTTATTGTATAAATATTGTATAAAATACGTTTTAAGCTTATGTTTTTTGAAAATATGTGTCATAAAGTATAACTTATAAAAGAACAATACAAATCATTTTCTTTAAAAAAATTTCTGTAGTACATTATTTCTTCTCCCACCTAAGCTGTCTCTTTCAGTAGCTCTTGTCTTAATCCCCAAAGGGGATTGCTATTTCCATATTTTCATCTGCTTCCAACAAGTCAAACCTATAGATAGTAAATCAGTTTGAAGAGCAGTTTTACGATGGATCAAAGATGAAACACTAGGCCTGGAGTACATGGAAAATATTGCTCAGTCACATATATTTTTGTTTCATATAGAGAAAGAACTATCATCACCAAAGACAGCTGTAATCTAGTGGAAATTGTATTAGACTTGATACGTGATGAAGGATGTACAAATCTTCTGCTTCCTGCTTTCAAGAACTTAACCACTTTGCTGATGATTCATGAGTCTTCTCTGCTGGCTATATAAAATTTTCATGCTATCAGTATAAAATACAGAAAGATAGTCTGCGTTAGACTATTCTTGGTACAAAAACTGTAAGTTCAGCTAATTGGATTTTATAGAGATCATACTACTATGTTTTTCTTATTAATGAAGTATGAGGTGTATGTTCAATAAGCTATACTATATTACTATTAAATTTGCCTGCTTTAAAATGCCCTACTTAAATTAACTCAGTAATAATAATAACAAAGCATTTCTTTAATTTTTAATATAAGAATAAAAGCAAATTGATATTCTAGAAGTATTATGAACTTAAATATTACAAATAAATGTGATTCATTTTGTATTTATTGAAATAAACAAAATTATTGTATATAGAAAGTGCACTATAAAATTTAGTGGTAACAGCAAGTATATTGAGAACTTTAAAATATTATCATTTATTTTTATGTTGGCAAAAATAAATTGTCTTTTTCAGTAGATGTATAGCTTTGTGAATATTAAAAATCATAGTTTCCAAAATTCCAACCTTGTAAACACCAATGAAACATAACAATTTACAATCCAATGCTGATCACCTGGTAAGCATTCAAAGAATATAGGAAGTGCAATGCAGAGGGGAATGGAAGGGGAATTGAGATTGGTATTTGAAATGAAAAAAATTAATAAAACTAAAATGAGGCAAAATATTGATTTCCTCACTTTTCTCCTCCTTTTCTTCTTTGGTCCATAATAAAATATCTTTCAAAGAGCATTAAGGCATCTAATTCTTCAATCTTATTCTCTAATTTATAACATATATGAATCATAGTTTGTGATATATTCTTGAATATTATTTATTTACTTCATATACTATTTATGCAAATTAGACAGACACAAATGAGTGCTAGGAATGAAATCATATCCTTACTCAGTTTTATTAATTTTAAATAAATAAGACATTTAAGAATATATGCATAGAAACAGATATAAAAGCTTCTATCTTAGAATAAAGAGAAATGAAACAAATGCTTAAATTATAATCAGAAGGAATGATTCTATTATATACAAAATTATGAAGTTGCATTAATGTTCAAGATTTCTTTAACAAAAAAGTAGGTGTGTAAATAAAATACACATACATGTTCACCTAAAGTGGCAAAACATATTATATATTGCATTTGAATTTTCAAGACCATTACATTTGAAAATATTACTTATCATAATTACTCTAACATATAATTAGAGTATAAACTTACATAGCTGCATCTGCTACACATTATTGAGGGATCAGATTTATATATTTTTGTTTTATTTATAATGTATTTCTGTATTTATTTATACTTATTTATTAACTTAATAATTGAGGCAGGATCTTATATTTCATTGCCAGTCCTGGAACTTTCTAGAACAGGCTTACCTGCCTCTAAAGTTCCCATTTTAAATATATGTATCATAATTGGACATATTTATCACTTTATGTGAAGGTATAATATAAAGTAAATTCTCTGTTTACAACTTTTACGTATCTTAACAGTCCAATGGAAGTTTTGCTGCTTTTCTTTTTTCTTTTTTTATTTGTTTTTAAAAAAAAACAAACTATCTCTTGTTTTCTTTAAAATACTAGTCAAAGTTCCCACTCCTTCCCCTTCTCCCTTTCCCACCACATACCCTTCCACCCCACCCCCATCCAATCCTCAGAGAGGGTAAGGCACATTGTTTTGGGGAAGGTCCATGGCCCTCCCTACTATATCTAGGTAGATAAAGGTATCATTCAAAGTGAATAGGTTCCCCAGAAGCCAGTACATGCAGTAGGGATAAATCCTGGTGCAACTGCCATTGACCCCCCGAATGTGCCCCAGCCATAGAACTCTCAATCACAATCAGAGGGACAAGTTTGGTCCTATGCTTGTTCTTTCCCAGTCATACTGGAGTTTGTGAGTGCCCATTAGCTCAGGTAGACTGTTTCAGTGGGTATATCCATCACGGTATTGAGTTCTTTGTTCATAGTCTCACTGAGGTATCTCAGAGCCAAAAGGTGAATATGTTATGTACTCACTGATAAGTGGATAGTAGCTATAAGCAAAGAATGGTGAGCCTATATTTCATGATCCTAGAGAAACTAAGTAATAAGATGAACCTTAAGAAAAATGTGTATAGATCAACCAAGAATGTTGAAACAGACAAGATCACCTGAAAAAATTAGGAGCATGGCAGTGGGGAGAAAAGGGAGGAGGAAGGGGAAGAGGAGAGGAGAAGGGGAGGGGTGAGAAGAACTTGAGAGAGTGGTATAGTTGAAAAGGAGGGAGGGCAGAGATGAGAGCAAGGAAAGAGATATCCTGATTAAGGGAGATTTATGGGGTTAGCAAGAAACCTGGCTCTAGAGAAATTTCCAGAAATCCACAAGGATGACCCCAGCTAAGACCCTAAGCAATAGTTGCTTTTATTTTTAAAATCACCATATTGGATGTCTCATAATTAATGAAATAAACTTAGCCATATTCTGTTAATCATGTTTATATACTTCTGACATGTGTGTAGATATCGATGGCTAATTTTTACAACATATAATTGTATGATAACTAAAATATTTCTAAATGAGGGCTAATGTAACTCTTGGAAATTAGAAAACAATCATTATAATTGCTGTTCATATTTTTGTCTTCTCTCTTTTCCTCTTAGGAGAGATAATGCTGTGTAAATCCACAAGTTGCCACAGAAATATTAATGTTTGCAAAGCACTTCTTTGGAACTCAAACACATACAAGAGGGAAATAATAGTATATATAATTATAATATATATAAAATTATTTACAGATATATAACAGAGGCATTGATTAATCTTATTCAGTAATATCATTATCACAAGTTTATAAATTATTTTATGCATAAAATATTTTGTATAGTTTTGTATTTTGTTAATATTACATTTTATGTATTTATAATATATTTTAACACTTTATAGACTATAGGGTAATAATGTAACTACTCAATACAGTAGCATTATGTTTTGAGTTAATCTGTATGATTATTTTACTACAGCTTACATGGGGAAGTTCAATTTGTCGTATTCATAGATGAAATAGATAGAATTTGAGGGAAACTCAGATAACTTGCTAACGTGTGTACAGTTTCCAAAATTTTGAACTTTCCACATTGGTTAAAATAATTCATAAAATTGATAGATTAAGAACTTTTTAACACTTAGTAATTTAAATGTGTTGAGAAATATGAATGTATATATTATGTCTATTATTTTTCAATGCTAATAGTTCAAAAATAACATTTCTAGAACCTATATATGTTCCATGTAAATAAATTAACTGACAAAAATTATAGCAACTTTTCATTGAATTGTTTCCATATTATTCACCAAATGATATTTAATTCTATATGTCTCTCCCCTCCTTCTCTCTCTCAATTCCACCTTCCCTCCCCCTTCCCACCTGATCCTCTCATTTTCATCACATATCATTCCTGTACAGCTCTGCATGTTGCAGCAGCTGAAGGACATGTTCAAGTTGTCAAATTTCTGAAAGAGGCTTGCAAAGGGAATTCTTTTGTCAAGTACAGGTTGTACAACATTCCCCTAGATGATGCTGTACAGCTCAGCTACCTAGATGACATCGAACTGCTTCAAGATTACCATGACTCCTACATGTTCTCTGATACTCAGGCCTAGGCAGCATCTGAGATCCTGTCTAAAGAGAACTTAGAAAGCATGTTGTAAGCACAGGTCAGGGACATTGCCTGCTCAAGGAAAATCATGAGCAGGCCATACATTTAATGCACAGCCAACAAAATGACTATGGAAAACTGCTTCAATAGAGATAAACACAGCCATGTGGTGACACAAGACAGTGTTTTCCCTGAGATTCAAAACCCCCCATCTCCCAGTAAACAGCACACAGAAGTGCCTCAGTGAACACCTACAATAGAGCTATCCACAGATAATTGAGGGTACAGTTTAATGGGTTCATCCACTCAGAAGTAGTCTGGTTCTTCATGCGAGTCCCTTTTTTTTTCTCTCTGAAGAAGTCACTATGAGAACAAGAGGCTTGCTTGGAGAGACTGTAGCCACCAAGCATATGTATCTGTCATGGAGTAAGAGAAACAAGAGGAGTCAAAGCACCTGGCCTAGAAATGGGCAGATATCTGGCCCCTTCACAGGGTATGATGCAACTGGTAACACCAATTTTATAGACAGAGAAAGTATGTTGTGTTGAAATAAACTTTAATTAGATAAAAAAAATGTATTCTCCTTTTTGCTCTAGGGAGATCTATGTGTGCCTCCTACTCACTCCATCTATACCTGATAACTCTAGTTGTACAAATTATAGATTTATTATTATTTATTTAACAGCTAATATACACATTTAGGCAATTATGTACCATATGTATCTTTGTGTCTGGGTTACCTTACTCAGTATAAATATTTCTACTTCGATTTATTTCCAGAAAAATTTCATGTTGTCAGTTTTTTAAGAGGTAAATAATAATCTATTTTGTCAGTATACCAAAAGTTATTTATCCATATTTCTGTTGAGGCACATGCTGCCTTCAGTTTCTGACTTTTTTGAAAAGAGTAGCTCTGAACTTGTTTGAACAAGTGTCCCAGTGGTAGATTGAAGTGTTCTTAGGGTATATACCAAAGAGTGGTATATCTTGATCTCATGGTATAGCTTGATTGTTTCCTATCTTTTTGAGTAACTGTGAAACTGATTTTCACAGTGACTGTATATGTTTTAACTTCCACCAGCCATGGAGAAATATACCCTTTGTTGCACATCCTTGCCAATATGAGGTATAATGAAGTGTCACATAGGAAACAGAGCCCCAACTGGCCATCTTTTGTCACCAATAGAAACATCCACTTCTGGGACTAGGTTTCATACAACTGAGTTCTAGGAGGAGTCCCAAGGAAAAAAAAAAAAAAAAAAACAACACATACTGTGGCCAAAAAAGTAGGTTGCTTTCCACAAACTGATAACAAACTCCCATTGCTGAAGGTAACACGCAAACAACTAATTGAAAATGGAGATGTTCAGCTGGTACCTACATAGAAACTTCAGTCCCATGCTATAGATTCTTTGACATGCAAAATTACTCTGTAGGCTACTAAAAATACATAAGCATCAACTGTCTCTTTAGGGTTTCTCTTACAGTGAAGAGATACCATGACCACTGGAACCTTTATAAAGAAAAATAATTATGAATGGTTTATATTTCAGAAGTTTATTCCATCATTATTGTGGCAAGAAGCATGCCAGCATGCATGGCATGATGGTGGAGAGGTACCTGAGAGTTCTACATCTTGATCCACAGGCAACTTGAAGTAAACTGTGTACCATACTTGATGTAGCTTGAGAATATAAGACCTCAACGCCTGCTCACTCATGGACATACTTCCTCTAAGAAGGCCATACTTCCTCCATCAAAGCCATACCTCCCAATAATGCCACTCCTTATGGGGACATTTTCTTTCAAATCACAACACAATGTAACATAAATCTTTTGTTCCACCAGCTGTACCAGTTGAAAATTATGCTCAGACAATGGTAACACAAACACTGAGGTAATAACCAACCAACATCTGTTTTGACTCAAAGTATACTCCATACCTGACACCACCTGATTGGCCAAAAACCAGAGACTATATAACCCAGAGACATATGGTAAAATCAAACACTAATTGTCTAAAAGGAAACAATGAATATGCTCCTAATAATATTCTGCTATACTCATAGATTGGTGACTCATTCTGCCAACATCAGAGAGGCTTCCACTCTGATGGAAATAATACAGAAAACAACAGTCAGACATTAAACACACACAAGCAGACAGAGAGAGAGAGACAGAGACAGAGACAGAGACCTTGGAGGATAAAATATTAAATGAGAGGGCTATGTAAATTTCTTCCACGCAAAGTTAAAGGAACCCAACAGAAAGGAAGGAAGAGTTGTGGAGACAGATGGAATAGAAGTCACCAGAACAAGGCCCTATTAAACAACTGAGGAATACTCATAAGGAATACTCATATGAACTTACAGAGACAGAGGGATGATGCTTGATTAATAAATCTCAGAAAAAGAAATTAAAGATCCAAAAACCAAAACAACCAGCCCCTTGCTCTTATATCTACCTCAGTCTGAAAAGTTGATCCTGCCTCCTGGAATCTCAGAATGAGACTATGTAGCTGAGAGCTATCTCCCTCCATCTTACGTTCCTTTCCAAGGCTGTGATTAAAGGCATGCACCACTGAGATTAAAGGTGCATGTCATTGTGACTTTTGGAATTAAAGGTGCATGTCATTGTGGATACTGGGAATAAAGGTGGGTGTCATTGCGGCTACTAGGATTAAAGGTGTGTATTACCATAACCTGATCTATAAAGCTGACCAGTGGGACTATATTACTCTCAGATCTTCAGGAAGTCTTTATTCATTAAAATATAATTGAAACACCACTACATTCCTCCTTTTTGTCTTAAATAAAGAGGTAGGCTATAATTAATATGAGAAAACTATATACAATAAGTACAATGACTATATACAATATATACAGGCAATAAATACATTAAAATGTCTAGTTTGTTTTCATTTGACAAATTCAGAGTAAATACTTCATATATATCCTATCTTGGTGAGTCCAAAGTCTTATACCTAATTTATTTTCTATCTTATCTTTATTTCTGTGTCTGGTAAACAATAACTATAGCTATCTAATCTTCAACTCCCTCAGAAACCCAAGAAGGAAATAATATTAACTGAGTAAGCAGTTATTATTCAAGGTTAATAAAGCTTTATGCAATCTATTTCTGGGGGTATTTTCCACCCATTTATGTTTGTGTAACATGTCATTTGTAGTTTGATTTTATCTTTCCATAACTGCCTGACCTGTAGGATTGTTTGGTATACCTGTAATGTGCCTTATATTATAAAAGCAAAACTGTTTCACTTTCTTAGAGACATATTCTGGACCATTATCTGTCTTTATTTGTGCAAGTATACCTATGATGGCAATAATTTCAAATAAATGCATGATTACTGAATCAGTCTTTTCTGAGCTCAAAGCAGTTGCCCATTGAAAACCTCAATAAGTATCAATGGTATGGTTTAAATATTTTAATTTTTCAAATTCTGTAAAGTGGAACACATCCAGCTGCCAGATTTCTGTCCTTTGGATACCATTTGGGTTACTCCCTGCACATAGCAGTCTTTGGTTATAGATAGAGGAAGTAGGACATCACTTTATAATCTCTTTAGCTTGTTGCAATGTAATGGAAAAGTATGTAAACCTTTTCAATTGAGATGATATTTCTTATGAAATTCTGAGGCCTTTAGCATATTCCAAATCAATAATTGATAAATTTCAGCATTACCTTGTGTTTGATGACCTGGCAGACCTTTATTTTTGAAGTATAACCCACTTGTTTCCTGGCTGCACAGACCCGAAATAATAACACAGAAACTATATTATTTATATTAATGCCTGGCCCATTAGATCTAGCTCCTTATTGGCTAGTCTTACATATTAATTTAATCCATACCTATTAATCTGTATATCACCACATGTCAGTGACTTATTGGCAAAGTTTTAGCATGCCTGTCTCCACCAGGGCTACATGGTTTCTCTCTGACTCAACCTTTTCTCTCATAGCATTCAGTTTAATATTCCTTGCCTACCTCTATTTTCTGTGCAGGCCAAAGACAGTCACTTTATTAACCAATGATATTACCAGTACACAGAGAGGAATCACTTCCCCTTTTTGTTTAAATAAAAAAGAAGGTTTTAACTTTAATGTGGTAAAATGACATATAACAGAAGAGGTATCAACTAATAATTGCAGTTACAATATTTATATCTATTTTATCTTTTATCATAGCTATGGAAAACTATAACTATCAATTCTTCAACTCCATCAAAGAGTGCAGAAGATTTAATATTTCTTAAGTAAACAATAAGTTCAACTTCCAAAACTAGAATTGACAGAGACAGCTCACTGCCTGGACAGTTACCCAAAGTTCTTCTGTACCATTGAGGCATCCTTCTTCAGCCTACAGGCCCAAAGTATCAGCAGATTTTTCCATGAAGCAGAAAATTTTAAAGACGGTTAATTGAAATATATCTCTCTATATATAGAAAACCTAACTAACATGACTATAAGCTTGACTATTATAGATGATTATCTAATAAAAAGCAGAAATATACATATAACAAAATTGACCTCAAATTTGTATCAATGAACCAAGATCATACCAATGCAAATCTCTATAGCATATCCCCCTTTAAATATAAAGAAACATTTATAAACAATATTTGGGAATATGAGCATAGTTATTCTCCAAGCTGCTTCCTGTTGTTTATTTGGTGAAGTAATTTTTTGAGGGGTGATCAAGGAGACCTTTCAGGGGGTCTTGTTCCATCAAACCATATTTGTCTGGAAGCAATCCACAGATTCGCATCTTCTGTGGAAAGAAAAGAAGAACCTCTTTTCCAAAGCAACACATCCTTAGACCCATATTTTGAGTTCAAGAATATCTTTAAAATATATATGTTGGTTTAGCTTAGCTGCCCATACAATAAAATGTCTTTCTGTACTTAGCTCCTTTACAGTCAGAAAATTCAAAGAAAACACACTAATATACATAATCCAGACTCTATGTAAATTTTCAGTGTTTATGTGGCTGATTTTTCTTTATTTATTCTGTCTCTTTAAAGACTTTCTTATATTTTATAAAACATTTACTTCCTTTTATAACTGCCTATACTTTTTCTCCCAAACCTATATACAAATATCCAACACTGTGACACATTTAGAGGTCTTGTCCATCTGGATTTGTCTTTGTTGCATATCTGTAATTATTTTCTGACAGAAACACTTATTAAAATGCTAAGCATTTCTTAGGACTCTAACATGCACCATTGCTAGGGGAAATAAAGCACTGTCTGCTTGCCCCACTCAACCTGGCATGTCAGAACTGTTTGCTGCCTCTGAGAGCCAGGCTCACAGCCCATTTTTAGGCACACAACCAGTCTATGATGCCATTAAGTAATTTGTAGCACGATGATCACAAACCCTGAATGAGCCAGAGGTTGCACTGGCAACATGGCCCAGAAAGCCGGCATTTCAAAAATGGTGCACCTTTTTTTCTGCTGCCACTGATTCAGGAAAACCTCTCTTAAAGGAGCTGTGGCATGCCCCCAGCAAACATCAAGAAGCTGTGTTAAACCCTATTATTTTTTGTCTAGAATTCCTTTTAAAACCTTATCAGGTTTTAAGTGGATTTTATTCAACCACATTAGCACCAAGTTGTTGAAGGAGAGCCTGCTTGTTGTTTCCTGGCTGCTCCAACCTAAAATAAATACACAGAACCTGTATCATTTAAAACATTGCTTGGCTCATTAGCTCTAGCTTCTTATTGGCTAGCTCTTACATAATAATTTAACCCATTTTTATTAATATGTGTATCACCACACGGCAGTGGCTTACTGGCAAAGTTTCAGCATATCTGTCTCCAGTGGGGCTACATGGTTTCTCTTTGACTCTGCCTTCTCTCTCCCAACATTGAGTTTAGATTTTCCCACCTACCTCTATTCCCTGTACAGGCCCAAGACAGTTTCTTTATTAACCAAATATATCCAAGGCATACAGAAGGGATTCCCACATCACTATATGGGATTGAATGTGTGTTATATATACAGAACAAAGCCTATTTGTGATTGTATTTTGAAGCTGAATGAATAATGAAGTCAATTCTGTATCATCTGGTATAAATTCAGTGATTTTAACAGGTTAGACAACTATTTCTACATTTTGTTAATGAGTGACTATACTGAGAATTTCTTTAAAATCCCTTAGTACCATGAGAATACCATATATGCCTTTTGGATAGAATTATAAGGGCTTTGTTCCACCCTACTTAAATCTTCTGATTTATTTGCTTTAGTATAGAATGTATGGGCTCCAGTTATTGGTGTGTCATGTATAATGTAGGGGAAGAAATCAAGTAGTTCTCTTTGTAAGGTTAATTCTATCACAAAAGTGATAATTGCTATTAATCTCTCTTTAATAATTTTCACAAACTCTTTGCCAGAGTTCAATGTTGTCCCATTTTATTTTTAATTTCGTCAGTGGTAGAAGGCACTATAATCTTGCTGCATCTATTCCTGCTAGTTGATGACATAACAAATTTCCTTTTATAACTAATTCAGAGACATTTTCCACATAACTTTTTATTTTTTCACTCAGTTTATGTGGTCAAAAGAGCCATTCTAACGTAATATCACCCCTCTGCATTAAAATTCCTGTAGCAGAAATTCTGGAAGGCAATATGACTAGAATGCAATTAACAGTTGGAGTCACCCAATCCACATGTGCCTCCTGTAATTTCACTTCAGCCATGGTTAATTTTTTCTCAGCTTCAGTTGTTAATTCCCTGGGACTATTTAAGTTTTTTGTCACCATCTAAAGTTTTGTTTAAAGGAATTATTAGATCAGGTGTTGTCCCAACAGCAGATAGTAGACTGGAAATGTCTCCTTACAGTCTTTGGGAGTCATTAACAGTCTGTAATCAGTTTCTCATAATTTGTGCCTTTTATGTTCTGATTTTCTGTAAACCTAATTTATAACTTATGTAATTGACAGAATCTCTTTGTATTTTTTCAAGAGTAATATGTAATCATCATTTAGGCAAAACTTTCTTTATTTCTTCAAACATTCTTTCTAAATTATCTATTTTTGAATCAGATAACAAAATATCATCCATGCAATGAAAATTATAGATTAGGAAATTGTTTATGTATTATTTCTAGTGGCTGACTTACAAAGTATTGGCTTGGGTGGGACTTTTGAGTATTCCCTGTGGAAGTTTGGTCCATTGATACCTCCTAGTAGGCTGAGAATTATTATAAGTAGGCACTGTGAAGGCAAATTTCTCTCTGTCCTATTCTTGTAAAGGTATAGTAAAAACAATCTTTTAAATCACAACTATAAGAGGCTATCATTTATGTAATAGGGAAGGCAAAGGAATTCCAGATTGTAGAGGCCCATAGGTTGAATTGCTTTGTAGACAGCTCTTAGATCTGTCACCATTCACCATTTTCCAGATTTCTTCTTAACAACAAATACAGGAGATCCAAGGGCTGGTTGATTCTTCAATATGGTGAGCAACTAGTTGTTGTAGTTCTAAACAACTGTCTAAAGCCTGCAGTTTCTCTTCTGTTAAAAGCCATTGTTTAATCCAAATTGGTGTCTCACTTAACCATTTTAAAGGTAGGGCGAATTGGAACCTCTGAAGTTATGCTATTTTCTTTGTGTTCTTGTATAGCCTGAATGACTAGTGACTGTTTTTTATAGTATTTTATAATTTCGTGCCCAGAAACATGAGTTTCTGAGACTGCAGAAATATTAATCTGGGTAGTCCCTTGTCCCAGCAGGTCACAACCCCATAAATTCACTGGGTTATTAGTCACATATGGGCTTAGCCTTCCTTTCTGTCCTCCTGGCCCAATTGGTATGGAAAGGCTTTCTTCATATGTGTTGTTTTTATTGGTTAACGAATGAAGAAGCTGCCTTGGCCTGTGGTAGGGCAGATTAGAGCAAGGCAGGGAAACAAAACTGAATTCTGGGAGATAGAAGGTTGATTCATGAGATGCATGGAGCTGCCAGAGTGGAAAAATATGAACTACCAGCTGGCAACTTGCTGGTAAGTCAGGAGCCTCATGGTAAAATATAAAATAATGGAAATGGGTTAATTCTGGATGTAAGAGCTAGCTACCAATACGCTTAACTGATTGGCCAAGCAGTGATTTAAATAATGTAGTTTCTATGTGATAATTTCGGGGATCTAGATGACAGGGAAATAAACAAGCAGCTTCCTACAACAGCCCTATTCATTCAGCTCATCTCATGCTTTGTTTCACTTGAGATAGGTTTCCAATTCCTAGGAATTGAACATCTGCCTCTTGAAGAGGCCAAATCAGATGCCAAGATTCTGGAGTAATGATTGCCACATCTGCACCCATGTCCAGTAGTCCCTCAATTACAATGTTATTTATAAAAACTCTTAGCTTTGATCTTTGATATTTATAGAAGTCTGCCAAAATATATATTTTCTATTTCCTATTAGAACTTTTGATTCATCCTCCATGTTTAATCATTTATCCAGAGGAGTAATGTTTTATACAACAGGAACTGGATTTTTTAATTTTCCTCATGAAATATATCCTCCACAGTGACTGGAAATGATAGCACCACGTTTGAACTGGGGGCCTTCGGGAGACTCCCCCAAAGAGTTTCCTGATATTATCAGGTTGTGTTGTTTGTCTTTTTTCAATTGACATTCATTGGTCCAATGTCAGCTTTGCCACATCTTTTACATAATACAGAATATTGAGATCTTCTATTTTTGTTTGTTTGTTTTTTTATTTTTTTCCATATTCTTTTATTTTTTCCATTCAAAAAAATTTACATTTCCTCCCCTTTTCCCAGTTCCCTCCCGCTCCCCCATCCTCCCTCCTGTTGCTTCCTTAAAAGATGGCATGGTGCCCTGACCTGTGGGAAGTCCAAGGCCCTCCCCCCTCCATCCCAGCCTAGAAAGGTGTGCATCCAAATAGACTAGGTTCCCAAAAAGATAATACATGCAGAAGAGATAGGTCCTAGTGTCATTGTTGATGGCTTCTCAGTCTGCCCCCATTGGCAGCCACATTTAGAGAGTCCAGTTTGATCATATGCTTGTTCAGTCCTGGTCCAGCTGGATTTGGTGAGCTCCCATTAGATCAGGCACACTCTCTCAGTAGGTGGTCCAGCCCCTCACGGTCCTAACTTCCTTGTTCATCTTCTCCCACCTTCTGCTCTTCAACTGGACCTTGTCTACCCAGGATTCAAGGAGAAAACAAGTGACCAACAGGAGCCTGACAGCACTTGGTAGGAGGTTGGAATTATTATAATGACCAAATATATGGTGGAGTGTGGGAGAAAAGGGCAGACAGAAAAAATGATTTATGTCTTTTGGAGAAAGGGAGATCGGAAGAGGTAGCAGGCTAAGGTAGGTGGACTACTTTCTTCCTGGCACAATGCTGATACCAGGGCATGTCCCAACTGTTGTCATGGTTGTGTTGATGTCCATGACTCTTGCTACCACCAAAGGCTGAGAGGATAGTGTTTCACAGAGATAGTCACACCACTCACTGGTTGCAACACTAGGGAGAAATGGCCTTGTCCTTCATTAGTTCTTGTTCCCAGAAGAGAAGGCCCCACACCTCCTTGGGCAGCACAACAGACATGATACTGTTTTTCAGGATGCAGGTGAAATAGCCCTGAGGGCATGTGTGAATGAGAGAGGGTCCTGCTTGCCTTCTTTTCCATGTGGTATCATTAATGAGAAAAAATGCACTCCCACCCTTGCCCCTTGGCTTTTGCCACATGTGGCAGGTAGGAGAGCTGGCACTGATATCATGAGTACGTGATATCTGATGTAATGAATACATGACATCTGGCCTGCCTGTCACAAACTATAGCAATCTGGAGAGTAAACCCTGAACCCAGGGGCACAGGTAAACTGAACCTAAGGGCATGAAATTGGGAGAGCTGGCCCCATTACTTTGGTGTCATGTGACAGAATAGGCAGTAATAGAGTTTATCTTCTCCCTTATTAGCTAGAGCACTGTGGAAAGTAGGTATTTCCCCTCACTTGGGTAGTACAGTAGAGGTAACATTTTTTTTAATGAGGCAGAATGTGAGAAGGCCTTGAGAACATCAGCGTGGGAGATCTGAACCTGTCCCAGACCCAGACAGTGGTCTGGGAAAGAGAAAGAGGCCCTCCTCCCTACCCTACACTTCCCTACAAGTGGCAGTTTGGAGAGCTGCCTCTTAGGTCATCTGTACCAATCAGAAGAATGGTTTCTGCACTTTCCCTGGGCAACACAGTAGACCTAGCCCTATTGGTGTAGGTGTGAATGAGCCAGCCTTGAGATCCTAAAAGTAGAAGAATAGGCTCTGCCCCTTGTCCTTGCTGCATAGTGTGAACTAGCAGGGGCAGTGCTGCAGAGGTTACCCTGCTGGTGATGATAAAGATAAACAGGCAGACTGAGTATCCTACCTTCCAGCCAGGACCAGAAACATGGCTGTGAGTTTGTGCAACCTAACATCCACCACATCCATGACCTGTAGGAGAACTGGAAGGAGCTGATCTTGTAGTCTCAAACCTATAGTATCTCCACAACACTGGACAACAACAGGATATCAAGAAGGAATCCGAGGGAGGGCCCAGTTTTGTTACATTAGCAGAAACTAGAGGCCTCAAACAAGACCAACAACTCAATGTGATAAACATCTACAAGTAAATATGTATGGACTAAAGGGTATACTATGTGTCTTACTATGTCACAATACAGCTCTAATGATAATATTTTTCTTTTTGTTTTTATTTATTTTGGTTTTAGCTTTCTATTTAGTTTTTTTGTGGTGGGGTGCAAGGGCAGAGGGTGGATACGAAGAGATGGGAAGATGAATGTGATCAAGAATCATGATGTGTAAGCCACAAAGAATAAATAATAATTTAAAAATATATAAGCTCTCTTTCCATATTAAGCTCAACTGACCGGCAATAACATTTCATATTAATAATTGTTGTTTATCAATCTATGTAACTCATTTGATTAGTCTATACTAACAATATTAACATCAAATGAATAGAGATTGCAAATATTAAGAGGCTAGACCCCTGAAAGAATGCTAATAATAATTTATGTTGATATAAAACACAGGGAAGACATTGTCAACATACTTGCTAAAATTTCATTCTATTAACGTGACCCTAATTATAAATAGGGAAGTATCAGAGCTAAAAGCTACAGATAAGAGAGAAAAAATAGCATTTGCCATCCTAAGTGTTGGTTATGAAAATGACTACGCAAGTATCTTTTTAATAGGATATAAAGTACTGTGTATATATTCCAAGAAACAGCATTGTTGGGTCATATTATCAATTTATATTTTAACTTTGTATTTTTTCTCTTTGATGAAATTTGTTTCTTTTCTAATATGTTCTAATACAACATATCCTGATTATGTTTTCTCCTTCTGCTATTACTCCAGGTTCTTTCCCTCATGCCCTCCTTCCTTTAATTTTAATTTTAAAATGACTTTAATTTTACACTTCAAATATTTTTTACAGAGGCAACCTATATGGTACTAATTAAAAATCTGAAAATCAGAAAATAAGTGAGGGTGATTCTAATGAGAAGTGTACATTATGTAATGGTAGCTTGTTAATGTAAAAGGATGTATATTTTAAAAAATCGAAAGGTAGAGCAAACACATGAGCTGATAAAGCTGATAATTTGGGTCTTTATTACCATATAGGCTAACACACACACATATATTATGCATATTATATATGCCACAAATATCATATATTATATATGCCGTATACATCATATATGCTATATATATGGCATCCTTCTGTTTATGCATAGCTTTATATATTATGCTTTTTTTTTTTTTGGTTTTTCAAGACAGGGTTTCTCTGTGGCTTTGGAGCCTGTCCTGGAACTAGCTCTTGTAGACCAGGCTGGCCTCAAACTCACCGAGATCCACCTGCCTCTGCCTCCTGCTTGCTGGAATTAAAGGTGTGCGCCACCACCGCCCGGCTATATTATGCTTTTATACAAGTGTCAAGAGAGCAACTCTTTCCACTGACATTGCTATAAACACATTACCAGGACCTTGTAATACGATGTTATAATTTTCTATAACTTCTGCACCAATAGACAGGAAAGCATTCCAGTTTCACTATCATTTTACGAACCATCTTCATATCTGAATCTATTGATAACCAAACATTTCTGTCTGATACATGATTCAAAAAAATCAGAAGTCCAGGAATATAAATCATTTTATTACATGTTAGTCTTATTTTAATTCCAAAGATTTATTTGCCTGCTTAAAAATAATTGGCACTATTCAGTAGGAAGCCACATTGTTTCATATGCCTATGCTTATGTTCCAGTAAAATATATATAGGTATATGCTTATAAAATGGCTTCCATCTTATTCTATTAAAAAAAACCCATGAAAAGCATTTCTGGATGGCTGTTGAAACTTACTTCAATTATTTCTAGGAACCTTACAAAACCACTAATGTTTTTAATTTATCCAAAAGAAAAGGTCGTAGGTGAGAAATTTGAATAAAATTAATATTCTGAGCAAAATATAGATAGATGGCTTTAAGGTAAAATGTAAGTAGAGACACCAAAAATCAAACAAATATATAAATATGTACAGTTTGGTAAGTATAACATATACATAACTTTATATACTTTATATATATATATATATACTTTATATAACATATATAAAGTATAACAATAGAAGCAAATTGAAAACTCATAGCTGTGCCCAAATTGGCAAATAATTCCATTGACCCAGAGTCCTATAAATATTTGAACTATGAAATTCCTATCTTAGCATCCTCAGGAAAAAGAAAACTCATTAGAAAGTGATAATTGTTTTATGTCTCCATAAAATTCAAATATTTGTTTATAATTCTTTATGTAATTTTATAGTTTACAATTTTTATACTGAATCTATGAAGAATGGCATCATATTTCATGTACCAAATTCATCTTTATTCAGCTTTCTACTTACTAACCTAATATGATCCTTAACAAGACAACTATATTTAAGACCTGCCTTCACATGTATTTACATCTATTCCTGTGGATCTGTTTGAGTTCAAACTAAATTCCATTAAAAAGTTTGTCAAGGTTTATTCACCATTCATATTAGTAGAATGAAGCAAATCACTATCCTTGGAATTTTATATACTGTTTTCAATTAACATTAAGTGAACAGATGATAAATTTTACCACACTTTTCTATTTCAAGTCCTACATATTTATTTTGATTTGTTATAAATTGCAATATTTTACCTTTGAAAATGACATGCTAATGAAATTCTGTTAGTTCTACAAAAGTAAAAGACCCATTAAGTGCAGACTCAAGTCATTATTCAGGCATTTTGTAAGCTTTCAAAGTGATAGCTACCTAGCCTGATGCCAATAATATGTTCTGTGTTTTGTAGTGACACATCATTGATTTAGCTTTTGTACTTGGGTTACAATGTGTTGGCATTTATTGAAATGATTAATTTGAGTGAATGCCTGAAGTTCATTATTTTCCACATGGATATACAGTTGTTATATTACAATCTTTTGAAAAATTATTTTGATCATAAATTGCCTTGGCATGTTTGTCTAAAATTAATTGATGATATAAGTCTGAGTATATTTATTAATTCTCTCCTTTTCACAATTAATCTCTATGCTGTCTTCATGCAAATTGTTTGATATGTTACATCAGTTTTACTATCCTGATATCAGATAATGACAATATACTAATTTTATTTCTTAAATTAATTTAGTGATATATTATTTATGTTTCATAAGTAAAGCTTGCCTAAACATCAAGACATAAAACTAAGCCACTAGAGACCAAGTAGTGGTTTTACATATCTTTAATCCCAGAATTTGGGAGGCAGAGGCAGATGGATCTCTGTGAGGTCAAGGCCACCTTGGACTACACAAGATCAAAGCAGAAACAGATCCAAGTGGGGCTGTCCCATACTTTTAATACTAATACTGAAGAGTCACATGCCTTTAATTCAAACACTAGAGAGAAATATATGGCTTGAGAATTCCTTAGAGCTAAGAACACTCTAGAGGCTTTGCTGCTCTGCTTTTCTGATTTTCAAGTTGAACCCCAAGATCTGCTTCTGGGTTTTTATTATTCACATTACATTTAATGCCCAATATTTGGAGTACGAATTCATGAAAAAGCTACCAGCATGGGCTAGAGCTGCACATGGGGCTCGCACTGGACCTACATGTTGCTCTAGCCCCAACCAGCTAGACTTTATTTTCTTTTATTCTCTAGCCTCTGAGCAAGTTTGGGAATTTTCTGTGGTAGCCCTCCAACAGAACTGCTTTTCTGAACAAACCCCTGTGTGTTGAAAGAGCTTCTGATGACCTGATTAGTTTAAACAAAACTTTAGATGGTGACAAGGACTTAAATAGTCAAAGGGAATTATCATCTGAAGCAGAGAGGGAATTGTCTTTGATTGAAGAAAAATTACAGAAGGCACATGTGGGTCCTGTAGATTTGAATCTTACTTGCATTCAGGTCATATTACCTTGTAAGCATTCCTCCACAGGAATTTTAATGCAGAAAGAAAGATATTATCTTAGAATGAATCTTTTTACCACATAAATTGAATGAAAAATTAAAAACTCATGTGGAAAAGATCTCTGAGTTAATTCTAAAAGAAAAATTGAGACTTCATCAATTAGCAGGAATAGATGCAGCAGAAATTATAGTACCTTTTAATAATGATGAAATTGAAAAAAATATGGGAAGGAAGTCAACCCTTGCAAAGCGTTTGTAATAAATTTCTGAGATAAATTACAGCAAGTATCCCAAAAGTAAGAAAATTGAACTTATAAAAGAACTAGTTGAATCCTTACCCACCAATGTAACACACTAATAACTGGAGCCCTTAAAATCTATACTGATGCAAATAAATCAGGAAAAGCAAGTTACAAATCAGAAAATTTAAGTAAAGTGCAACATAGCCCTTATGATTCTATCCAAAAGTCAGGATTATATGCTATTCTCATGGTACTATGGGATTTTAAAGAAGTTCTCAACATAGTTACCAATTCACAATATGCAGAAATCACTGAATTTATACCAGATGATACAGAATTGACTTCATTATTTATTAGAATACAAGATATAATCAGAAATAGGCATCATTCCCTATACACAATACACATCAGATTCCATATGGGTCTGCCAGGTCCTCTACCATGAAGTAATGCAAAAATCAAATAATTATGGATTGAAAATGTATTAAAGGCCTGAGAATATCATTAAAAACATCATGTCAATAGCAAATGTTAAAAAAAGACTTTTTTAAAATCACGTAGCTACAAGTTAAGGTAATTATAAGGAAATGTCCTACTTATTCTTTATGCAACCAAACACCACTACCTGCTGGAAGTTACTCAAAGGGTACTAAAAAGAATAAAATGAGGCATATGAATGTGTTCACTTTGTATAATTTGAAAAACTAAAATATGTACATCACACCATTGATAACTATTCAGGTTTTCATTGGGAAACTACTTTGAGTTCGAAAGAGTATAATTCCATAATCATACATTTGCTAGAAGTCATGGACATTATGGGTACACCTGTACAAATAAAAATACACAATGCTCCAGCATTTGTCTCTAAGAAAATGAGATAGTTTTGTGTTTATCAGAATAAAAGGCAAATTATAGATATATTTCAGATTTTATTTTTTCATATATCTTGTTTTACTTATTTTCTATATGATTTGCTCTTTCTTTTGTGCTTTATGCAAAATGCACCATCCTTGTCTTTGTACTGTTCAAAATGTTGCAGAAGATGTCTTATATGCCCACTTGTCTAATTTTTTTTCATTTTATCTGGCTTCACCTTCAAGTTCAGATATTCATTCTGAGTCTGATTTTGAGGCTTTTTTTTCAGTATTTGATAACTTAGGTTTTATCTAATTTCACTTGCTGTTTATAAGTCACTCAATGTGCCAGAATCTTATTATTACTATTGTTTCCTAATTACATTTTAACCTATCTGTATTTTATTAGCCCTCATTATAAATATTTGTAACAATTTCAAAAATCCTTTGAAATTTTGAATATTATAGTCTATGTAATATGATGCTGTGGAATTTTGTGTTCCTTTGTATGTGATCCTAAACCGTAACCTCAAAAACAATCTCAACCAGCATAAAAATAAATAACTACTATAGTGAGTGATAAACAGGATTGCTATTGTATCCATTACACATAAACCTCAGATATCAATTAACAATTAATTCTGTCTTTTCCTCAAATGTATATATGTGTATGTATATGGATAGGTTCACACAATACATAGGAAATAAATGGCTTCTTAAATATCAGATACTAAATGAATTTTAATGCTTTTATTATATATAATGTAAAAGTATATAGGATGCAAATAGTTAAAATTAGACTATATAATTACTTAATTCCTTTGAGGTTGTGTGTGGCTGTGTTTCCATGCACACAATTTTTTGTGCATTAGCGAAGCTGCATGGAAATAGAGATAAGAGAACAGTCAATTTATAGTGATAAAATCTCCTCTTCTACTATGTGTGTCACAAGATTTGAACTCAGATCATGAGCCATCTCTCCATGGGTCTTTTACTTGCTGAGTCATCTTACTAGCCTAAAAGCATTTCTTATAAGTATGTGTTTGTGAAAGACAGTATTGTTTCGGTGGGTGTACCCATCATGGTCTCTTTGCTAATATTCTAACTCCTCCCACTCTTCAATTGAACTTTGGGAGCTCAGCCCAGGGCTCTGCTTCAGGACACTACCTCTGGTTCCATCAGTTTCTGGATATAGGTTCTATGATGACATTTAAGAAATTCATCCATCTGACTACAGGGTAAGTTCAGTTCAGGCACCCTCTCCTCAATTGCTCAGGGTCCTAGTTGGGGTCATCCTTGTGGATCCCTGGGAATTTATCTAGTGTTAGGTTTCTTGCTAGCCCCGAAATGGCTCCCTCAATCAAAGTATCTCTTCCCTTGCTTTCATCTCTGTCCTTTCTCCATCTCGACTACCCTGTTCCATCAAGTTCTCCTCCCCTCTCCCCTTCTCCCCTCCTCTTTCCCTTCTAGTTTACCTGAGCTAATGGGAGCTCACCAACTCCAACTGAACAACAAAGGAACCAGCATAGGACCAAACTAGACCCTCTGAACGTGAGTTACAGTTGTATGGCTGGGTCAGACTACAGGGCCACTGACAGTGGCACCAGGATCTATCCCTACTGCTTCTACGGGCTTTTTGGAACCCATTCTCTTTGGATAGATATCTTGCTCAGCCTAAAAATAGTAGAGAGGGCCTTGGACCTTCCCCAAAGCAATGTACCTTACTCTGAGGAGTGGATTGGGTGGGGCGGGTGTGTGTGTGTGTGTGTGTGTGTGTGTGTGTGTGTGTGTGTGTGTGTAAGGAATGGGAGGAGGGGAGGGAGTGGGAACTGGGATTAGTGTGTAAAATGGAAAAATATAGTTTGTTTTCTTTTTTAAAAAATGAAATAAAAATGTTGTAAAGAAAGAAAGAAAATTGGTATTGTTACAAAATAAGTTTTCGGCTTACAAGATTAAAACGTTAAAGCATTAGCAAGCAAAATGGTAGTATTGGAGGTTGTGCCCTGTGATCATTACATTTAAATTAATTGAAGATGCTGGAAACACACTGATGGAATTTGAGGGTACTTGAGGCAAGGGAGATATTATATTTTGTTTAAGCCATGGAAATAATTACCACATAGGATAATGCATCAAGAGATGATCAATACCTTGAATTCCTAGCCCTAAAGTTGAGGAATAAATTTCCATAGTTCCAAACAATGGATCTAAAGTAATTGTCGTAGCAATCAGAGATGATCATAAGTATTATCGGTTAGAGTAGATAAATACATTAAGGCATCAAGGTTTAAATATATGGCATTTGGAGTTAGACAATATTTATCTGTTTCAACCTTATATTCATTACAATCAGCAGTTTTGTACAAAATACATAGTTTTTTAAATATTCTCTTTTTTGAAACATATTTGAATACTCCTTTCTACAAAACCATTAGACAAATTTATAGAACTATAAGTAAATGGAAAATTTGTAGCATATCCCAATAAAGTTTTATTAAGCTATCGCTTGATACAGTTTCTTGAAAGTTCAAAGTAAGTAAATAATATTTATATATTTTATGTTCACCTGATGGTTCAGTGGAGTTAATAGTAAATAAATTTAATACTTTGATAAAATTTCTAATTATACAAAAATTCCAATTATCTTTAAAAATGTATTCAAATAGATCTTTGAAACTTTATTCTTTATTTTAGAATCTGAATCTGAAATAGCTGTAGTGTATGTGATTATTCTTAATGACTTTTAATTTGATACATTCTTGTACTAGTATGTGATTTTTACTATTGTTTTGGATGGGATCAGCTGCTTTTACGTGCTTTTATGTGTGCTCTCACATCTTTCCCAGAATGCCACCCTAAGAGTATAATCATTGCATGTACACACAGCTGTCACTACAGGATGTATTTCTCACTTGATAATATTTATTTTACTGCATACTAGGATTGTTTCTTCTTAATCAATTTTTGTTATCCTGATTGTATTGAGAACATATTGTATGAGAATAAAATTTATGTCTAATAAAAGAAAAAAAATCCAATGCTTATTGATGGTTGTTTGTCTGATGATGACATTGAAAGAATCCATTGTCTTGAAACTTTTTCTTTTTGGCCATTCAAGGAAATTTTTTTATTAATGTATTAGAAACATTCTAAAACCATCTTCTACATTATCTTCCTACATTAGTTTCCAAACTGTTTAGCATTGAATATGATTTTAAAACATGAAATCATTGTTATATTATTTGTGTAAAATCATGTAGTTTATAGCCTCTCATTATTTCAAATAATTTTTATTATTATCCCATCCAACTATATATAACTCATTGTTACATAGTTTCATTTTTTAATGAACTTTTAAGATTTGTTTTGTCATGTTCAGATAAAATCATTTGTCTTTATGCAAAACACAGCAACAAATAACCAGTAAGTCAACACTGTGAGTTGAGGCATTATTGAACTTACAGCCTCTGTAGGTAATTTTATTATTCTGATTATCAGAAGTATAATAAACACATTATGAAGCAAATTTAAATACATACTTTCACATGGGAACACTAAAAAATGTCTGAACATGGACAATTTTAGAAGGACAAAGATATCCAACCCCTTCCTTCATAAAATGCGCAATTGCTATGATATGTGTGCTTTAGGTCTTAAGGGATATAGTTCTACGATAGAAAAATGGGCCTTCTTTATCACTAAATATGAGGGTAAATACACTGAAGTTTGGCTTCTGGGTCAAACTAGCACATACCCTGTCATATACTAAGTGATAATCAAATGGTTGAAGTTGCTCTGCATAACAAAAGTTGCTTTCCTTAATAGAAAGATTGCTGGTTACGTGGCTTTAATGTAATATCTTTCACTTACAATGGAATGACACACTCTGGAAAGAAAAGATCAACACACAATGAATTTGATTGTTTACTTTTTATACCAAGCCTCTGTTGCCTTCTATTTTTCCTCCTGCACAGTTTTTTTTTTTATCCTAAGAAAGAAACTTTTATATGGTAAGGCATTTTTCTACCACCAAGCTACACTTCATCTGCAAGCCTTTTCTTATTTTTAAATAATCTACATAGGCATCTCCAATATCTTAATATGAAATGTGTAAATTTATGTATCATTTATTTAGACTATTTATTCTTATTGCAACCAGTTCTTAACAATGACATTCCAATTTTGCCAATTTGTCCGTTTACTGTTAGAATCAGCTTCTGAGACTGTTGCAATCACATCAAGTTACTACTAAAATTTAAAGAAAAGTCTATGAAACAATGAAGCACCTAAGTTCACAAAGTTTCAGGAGAAAAAAACAGTTTCTATTGTTGTATCATTGTATTTAAAATTACACATAAACCTATCAGATGTTCTATAAGCTTGTGAAACTAATTTTGGGTTTAGCAAACTGTATTCAGTGTCCTAACCAATTTATCTTTGTCTGAGAATAGATATCCACATAGTTCCAAAATATTTGCTCATCAGTAAGTGTACTTCTGCATGTACTTTACAGAATTTATGTTCTGGGTAAAACAACTTTGAGTAATTAATTCTAATTTAGTCAATGAGTTCATAGCAGGTCACAGTGGAGTGTAATGCCTCTTGAACATGTTCAGGGTCATTGGTAATTCAAAGCATGGTGAGGCTATAGAGTTTTAGAAATCAGTGACAAGCCACGGCTTTTCTAATCTGTTGCAAAAAAAGTTAACACACTCTAGAGGATTCGTAATCATTCATCAGAGAGGAGCATGACTTTTGGACACAAGGCCTCATTCTTACTATGATTTATATTCACATCTCTGTCTACATCTGAGGCAAGAGCTCTGTTCTATATTCTGCTGTTGTGTCCCAAGAGAAACCTGGTATTTTAAGAATTCTGTTCCAGAGAAGAGAAATAATTAGAATGTAAGCCGTGGAAACACAGGAGAGAAACCTAGGATAATTGTGAACAAGGCCACTAGAAAGAATGTCTCAGATCTCTGGGTACTGGTAATGTCAATGATTGTTGTTGTTTTTGAGGTATGAATAGGAATTATGACTTTACATGTCATGAAAGAAATATTTCATTTTAAATTTCATTATTTTTTACCTTCACTCTTCCTTTGGATTCATGTTGCATTACTTAAATTACTATATTTTTTATAAATTATATAGGGGATATATAATTATGCTACAAGTTGTACAAAGATGAACAGAGAATATAGCAGGGCTATTAAAATTTTGATTTGTAATAAACTGACCTGATGGGATTTATGTGTATTCTAAGGCTCTAATAATGTTGATAAATGTATTTAATCGAAATGAAACAGAGACTAAAACCATAGGAATTGATCACTGAAATATTCAGCTTCATTTCATAAGCAAATTGTTGTGCTTTGTAACTATTAAGTATAAACTCTACCCAGATGTTACAAGGATGGTGGTGTGTGCATGTTTTATGCTTCACTTGATGAAGTGTTATTCTATTAAATAAATATACTAGTACTGTCTTTCAATCTGTTGATCTCTCTCTGCCTCTCTCTTTCTCTCTCTCTCTCTCTCTCTGTATGTGTGTGTGTGTGTGTGTGTATGTGTGTTTATGTCTGTATCTGTGTTTGTATATCAACATGAGTTTAGAATGCCACAGAAGCCTGAGGTATCTGATGATCCCCAGAGTGACAGGTTGGTATGTGCCACCTGAAGTTAGTGTTAGGATTTCAACTATGATCTTTTGGTAAAACAGCATGTTACATTAACTGCTGAGACATCTTTCAGTCCAGCTAAAGATCTTGTTCTCATTTGTGCATGTACTTTCACTACATTCTAAATCAATAAAACATAAAGTCATTCCATGTCAGAAAATAATACGCATACACACACATTTTCAGTCATCATACATACATTTTAAAAGTATCCTCCATCCATTTTTCTCATAAGGTTATTGAATTTTCTTTCAAGGTTAAGTTAGCCTTACATCAAATCAACCATTGTACAAAAAGTTAAAGTTATAATATATGATTTTGGCTCACAGTCAAAACCAAAATAACTTAGTGGTCGTATTAAAACTAAAATAATTACCATATATTATAATAGATATCAAACTTGCATAATTATGAGAAAAGTCAATGAGTATAAAATATGTCCAATTCTAAGTTTTATGGATGGTTTTGTATATTAAAGACCAAATTCTTGTTTGAAAGCAGTGTAAGAGGAAAGTGCATAGCACTAAGTGCATACACAAATAAAGTGGAGAAAGCTCACACTATTAACTTAACAGCACATCTGAAAGCTCTAGAACAAAAAGAAACAGACTCAGCCAGGAAAAGTAGATGACAAGAAATAATCAAATTGATGGCTGAAAGTATTAAAATAGAAACATTAAAAAGAATAGAAACAATACAAAGAATCAATGAAACAAAGATCTGGTTCTTTGAGAAAATCAACAAGATAAACAAACCCTTACCCAAACTAATCAAAAGCCAGAGAGTGAACATTCAAATTAACAAAATCAGAAATGAAAATGGAGATATAACAAAAAAAAGAGCAAGGAAATCAGGAGAATCATTAAGTCATACTACAAAAACCTGTACTCAACAAAATTGGAAAATGTAAAAAAAATGAACAATTTTCTGGATAGGTACAACATATCAACATTAAGTTAAGACCAGGAGAACAATTTAAATAGACCTATAACCTTCAAGGAAATAGAAGCAGTCATCAAAAACCTCCCAATCAAAGTAAGCCCAGGCCTGGATGGTTTCAGTGCAGAAATCTAGTAGAACTTCAAAGAAGAGCTAATACCTAAACTCCTTAAATTGTTCCACATAATAGAAACAGAAAGAACATTGCAAAACTCTTTTTTACAGTTACTCTGATAATGGAAAAAATGCAAAGAACCAACCAAAAAAGAAAAATTACAGACCAATGTCCTTCATGAACACTGGATGTTGAAGTAGGTCAAATCAGTGAAACCGCCCTACTGATTTTCAAGTTCTGGCTATTACAAATAATGCTGCTATGAACATAGTTGAACAAATGTCCTTGTAGTATGATTGAACATGCTTTGGTTATATGCCACTAAGCTGAAGAATGAATAAAGAAAATGTGGTACATTTACACAATGGAGTACTTCTCAGCAGGAAAAAAAAATGATATCTTGAAATTTGCATGGAAATGGATGGAACTAGAGAAATCCATCCTGAGTGAGAAAACCCAGTCCCAGAAAAATGTGCATGGTGTGTACTCACTCATGAGTGGACACTAGCTGTAAAGAAAAGGATAGCAGGCCTATTGTCCACGACCCCAAGGAAGCTAAGTAACAAGGTGAAACCCTGAGAGAAACAGATATAGAACCCCTGGGAAGGGGAACTAGATAAGAACTGTTGAGAAAATTTGAAGCATGAGGGTGGGGGAGAAGAGAGGGTGGAAGAGAAGGAGGACGGGAGAAGGGGAAGAGAACTTTAGGAAACAGGATAGTCGAGATGGGGAAAGGACAGAGACAGAGAGCTAGGAAGGCGATATCTTGATTGAGGGAGCCATTATGGGGCTACCAAGAAACCTGGAACTACAGAAATTTCCAGGAATCCATAAGGATGACCCCAACTAAGATGGTAAGTAATAGTAGAGAAGATGTTCGAACAGGCCTTGCCCTGTGATCAGATTGATGCCTATCTTAAATGTCACCATAGAACCTTTATCAAGCAACAGAGGCAGAGATCCACAGCAGAGCACTGGGCTGAGCTACCAAAGTCCAGTTGAAGAATGAGCAAAGAGATCAAGATCATGATGGGGATGCATATTGGAACAGTTTCCCCAAACTAATGGGAGCTCACCAACACCAGCTGCACAAGAAAGGAACCAGGATAGGCCCAAACTAGACCCTCTGAATGGGGATGACAGCTGTATGGCTGGGCAGACTACAGGACCACTGACAGTTGAACCAGGGTTTATCCCTGCTGCTTGTAATGGTTTTTGGAACCCATTCTCTTTGGAGGAATTCCTTGCTCAGCCTAGATATTGTTGGGAGGACCTTTGTCCTTCCTTAAATCAATGTGCCTTAACCTCTCGGAGGAGTGGATTGGGGATGGATTGGGGATGGGAGAAGAAAAATGGAGGGAACAGGAGGAAGAGAAAAGAGAGGTTTTTTTTTAATAAAATAAAAAATATATAAAAATTTCAAGAATTAGTAGAAGATATATTTTCTTTATACACACTGATAAATGATAGAAAATTCATAAATTGGTTGGTAATGTGACAGTAGATAGGTAGCAAAAATTTTAAGTATCCTATATTTTTATTATTTATGATATATTTTCTCAAGTTGAATGAGAATATAGTTTGCTTATTTTTACTTGCTTTGCACTTTTGTTTATAACAACCTAGAAAAGCTTTTCTAAACTTCATTCAGCTAAATGTAAAAAGAGTATTTTGATTATTAGTTACAAAAATTTGTGAGTATCATCTTTCCCCTTTCTCTACTTCCTACTTTAAACAGACCTGAGATGCTTTCCCCACATTAATGTTTTTTACCTGATTAAACAATGAGCTACAATGTTAGAAATATTCTTCTAAGCTGTTCTTTCAGGTTCATTGTCAAAGCAATAAAAATTTGTGATTCTTTATTTATGGGTATGTATATGGATTATCTCTTTTCTTTTGTCAGCCCCAAACTTACTTTGTAATCACTACAATTTTGAGTCATTTCTCCATGTGGGATTCCTGACATGTGTCCTTATGCCTGATATCCTCTTCATATTTTTAAGTAATTTTTAAGAAATTACAAGAACATGTAAAATTGTCATATAAAATCTTCAGTGTATTAAATTATATCAGCTATATAAAAGAACAAATATAAATTCTGTCTGTTTATATATATCCATATATATATTTGTTTATATATATCCATATATATATATCCATATATATTTGTACATGAATGCACTATGTGTATTATTTTTGTAATATGTGCAAATTACTGTTAAATGGGTCAGATATATTTGTCTATAAGGCAGATCTTATCAGTGTAAATGAAGACATACCGACCATAACAGAAGTTATGAATTAGTTATGATTAGTTATGAATATATTTAATGGGGGTTATATGTGAGGAATCACATGGAACAATGCAAGAGGGGATGACAATGTCTATTTGAACTTTAAAATCATTTTTCTTTCTATATCACATGTTCCTGCATAATAATTTTTATTTTAACAGAAAATAGTGATTGATGCTACATGCCAATTTATAAGAAAGCAAAATTTACAAATGCCATTTTAATTTTCATTAATTGTACATTAATAGTAAATAACCCAAAATATTCTTATTGGTACTTGATAAAATATGACAAAAAAGAGCATGGTAACATTGTAAATGAAACATTTTAAATTCCGACTATTAACATCCAAGGTTTACCCTCTGATATATTACTTGAAATGTTGATTAAACACTGCTTCTAGACTGTATATATTTATTTTATGAATATATTTCTTAAACTTTTAATTATTGAGCCTTTTTTCCTTTATATTTTGTGATTTCATTTCACCATTAAATATCCTGGGTGCATAAGCTTTGTCTTTGGAGCCAATTGTGTATGGTGAGATATGTTGCTCAGCATTGATACAAGGGAGTGGCTTGGTCCTAGATTAACTCGGTATACCAGATTTTGTTAACTTCCCAAGGGAGTCCCTACCTCCTCTGAGGAATGGATGGGAGAAGGTAGACGAACAGGAGCAAGGGGGAACTGGATCTAGTATGTGAAATATAAAAAATATGTCAAACTCAAAAGATAACAGCCTTTTTAAAAATCAATGGTAAAATTAGAAACTTATCAAAAGAATAATTAGGTCTTCTCATGTTGGTGTGATTTTATTAAGAGGGAAAGAATCCTCACCTATTGAAAAAGTTAATTGAAAGTTAGGAACAATTAGAAAATGTTGCATCTTAAATGCTTCTTTGGAGAATAAGCATACTTTCAAAACTGCAATGATTAGCTCCATATTCGCCTGCATCATCTTGCAGTACTCTCTGGGAAATGAGTTTTTTAAAAGTTATTCATTTACAATGGAGCTTCTAATTGTCTTAATGGCATTGCTGAGTATTGTTTTCAATTAGAGTGGTAGAGTGGATAGATTTAGGGCTTCATAAGGCTTATGGCGAGCATTCCAACAAGCTTTTTATTAGTACAGTGTTAAAGGCTTAAGTTAGAAGGGAAATTGCCTTTGTACCATCAAACTTTGCTTCTTAATTTTTTTTTGATCATCACCATAGAAATTTTATCCGATGGATGGAGATAGAGACAGAGACCCACATTCACATCAGAGCAATGGACTGAGCTCCCGAGGTCCAGTCCAAGAGCAGAAGGTGGGAGAAGATGAGCAAGGAAGTCAGGACCGGGAGAGGCTGGTCCACCAACAGTGACAGTGTGCTGATCTAATGGGAGCTCAGCAAATCCAGCTGGACCAAGACGGAATCTCTGAATGTGGTTGTCAATGGGGGCTGACTGAGAAGCCAATGATAATGGCACTGGGACCTCTATCTCTTCTGCATGTATTGGCTTTTTGGGAATCTAGTCTATTTGGATGCACACCTTCCTAGGCCTGGATGGAGGGGGGAGGGCCTTGGGCTTCCCACAGGGCAGAGTACCCTGCCCCCTCTTAAGGAAGCGGGGGAGGGGAAGGGGTAGTGGGGGAGCAGGAGGGGACTGGGAGAAGGGGAGTAAGTGTAATTTTTTTGAATGAAAAATAAAAGAATATTAAAAAAAATTTTTTTCATTACCAGTTGGTTGGAGCAATCCACTGCCATTTGCTCATTTTTCTGTTTTATTTATAAGACCCATGGTGGGAAAATGGAATATGAATTAATAATTTATTAAATTTTCTTCAAAGAACTAGATGAAAACAATTAAATTCAACTAAACTATTAAGAAGTTGATTCTATTTAATTGGCACTAAATATTATTAAAAAGCCAATTCAATACAATATGTCCTGTCATATCTAATGAAATACCAGCCTTAGGCAAGGACTTATAGGTAACTGGTACTTTCTGGGAGATCATTTTCTTTAAGAGCATGGCACCAAATTGATCTAACATGATCCACTGGATGGGCACACACCCAAGAGTATACTAGCAGCATTTATTGGACTGGTGGGTTTAGTAACATCATTCAAATGGATCAGGTTGTACTTATGTGATTAGGAATACACGCAAAAAAACACAAAATAAACAAATATATAATGAAAAAAGAGGTCATGAATTTCAAAGCAAGAAATATGAGCTAATTAGGGTTTGGAGGAGAAAAGGGAAGTAGAAAAGTAGCAAGTACATAATAATCTCAAAAAATAAAAGAAATAAATTTGGAAATATAAAAGACAATTAAAAGTTGAACTAATATGGAAATGGGGAAAGAGACTCAGAGGAGAAAAGAGAGAAAACAAAACTGGCCAAGTATTAAAATATAAATAAGTGAACATAAATTCAAAAGTAGGAATAATAAAATCCCAAAAATATTTAGAATTTAAAACAAATGAAGTTACCTAAAAGTATAATTCACAACAAAATTTTGATGTTTATTTTAGAGAACACACATCCTTTCTTTAGAACAGCTAACCTACTACATCTGTGGAACTGGGGATCACAAGGTTTCCCTGTGGCTCCCAGATATCTCTGCTACTATCACTGTCTTTTATTTTGATGAGTTTCATATATCATGAAACCGTCTGTGACATGTTTCCATTTTAAGCAAGTGGAATTGTGATTATGAAGATTCTTCAGTGAATGCTTCAATAGGTTACAAAGATGAATAATTCATCATTTTTATTATTCATTGAAAACTTGGGTAGAATCATAGATATTCAGAATTGCTGGCCAAACAAAGAGAAGAACATGGTGTGTATTCATTTATTTGCTTCCTTTTAAAATAAACTTTTGAATGATTCATCCCCATAACAGATAAAAGCATACGCTTTCTTTAGTATGGTTTAAATTTGTAAATTAAAGGGGCAAATATCATATCTTTGAATGCATATGGAAGAACTGATATATATATATGCATATATGTGTGTGTATGTGTGTGTCTATGTATGCATATTTATGCAATCATTTATTTCTAAGAGAAAAATTGAAGTATATATGATATAGATGGTGGAAAGTGTAGGGAAATATGTAGTAATTACATTAGAGTTTAAATATATGTTTTGATTATATATTCAGCATTATTTATATAAAATATATAAATATAAACCAATGAGTCCATCTTCGCTGTTTGTGTGTATATGATTTCAGACCTAAACAATTTTTATCAGACAATCAGCCAGATGTTTATCACTAGAACAGGGAAAATTTTACCTACTCAGTAGTCTTGAATTGTCTGTCATACACTGTCTATGATCGGATCTTCCTGAGATTTCCTCATTTCCTTTTTAGTAAGTCCAATGATAATGTTAATTTTCAGAGTTTATTAAGGAATGCATTTTTAAAAGATACTGTCTCACAACAGACTTCCTGATCCTCTGGCTCATATAGCCCTCTTTTTCTGTGGTCCCTGAGCCTTATATGCTGTAAATGTGATCAAGATGTATCTAGTAAACATGAAGTTGAAAATTCTGTTGATTTACACTGTGTCCAGTTGTGGCTTTTGAAATTGTTTTTATTTGCTGTAAAGAGAAACTTGTTTGACAAAATGTAAGAGATAAACTTTTCTATAAATGTAAATTTTTGTTTAAAATGTACATAAAAATTATCGTGATCTAGTAAAGTGATAGTAGTAAGTTGTCTTCTAAAATCCACGAATTCACTAGCTCCAGGTTGTTCTCAAATTTTCTAATACTAGGAACCATTTTTTTAACTTGGCAAGAGGGTCTTAAATACTATAAGAAATTTGTTGAGTCTTACCAAAAATATTAGTCCCACTAATGTACATTTAGGTATATACTTCTGTATTCCTCGGTGTTAAGTCCAATGATGTCTAAGTTGGGTAGGATTATTGCTTGCTTCCCTCTGTTTACAGGTTGCATAGTACATTCTTCTACTATTGAAGTTAGGATACAAGTAGGAGTTTTAAACTTAGATCTTGGTTTGCTCATTTTAGTGTCCTGTACTATGTTTACTAAGAATGTCTTTGTCAATAAAGACCCACCTTAAAACTCTGAGATTTAACCAAAATCAGGAGCAAGAGCCTAAATTGTTTTGAAAGTCACTTTTGCTTCTCTGAAAAACAATGTAAGTGAAAATCTGACATTCATGGTACTATGATTTTTTTGTAAGCTAGTCTGTCGCTCTTGTTGATAGCATTTTCAGACAAAATACTATAACTTCATTAAGAATTATAGGTACTGTGTGTATTTATATAAAATATAAAATAGTATAGTCCCTTTAGGTTTTATCAAGCATTTTCAATGATTGTTCTTTGCTTGTTTTTTTGACCCTCATTCATCCTTCTGTACGTATGGCCTGTGATAAGAGTACTTGACAGGGGAATATATGGTGTAGAGGAGGTATTCTTTCAATAAAAAAGTTTATAAAATTAAAACAAAAGAACAGTTAACAATTAATTGCACTTGTCATTTAACATTGCTGGACACAGCCACAATTTTCATCATTTTTCAGTTTAAAAAGTATTTCTTCCATATGAGTTATGAAACATATTGTGAAATGATTTTATTTTATTAAAGATCTATTGATTTAAAAGACCCACATACATCAAGGAATAAAATTTACTAACTTTGACATGATTTGCTCTTGAAAGTTATTAAATAATTGTATATTTTCATCAAAATTTTTTAAAAACTCTATAATATTATTATCACTAGTATCCTATTTGGCTTTCTATTACTGTGATAAATGTCATGATTGAAACTACACGTGAGAAAGGATTTTTTTATCATATGCCTCAAAATCAATCATGCAGGGAAATTATGTCAAAAAGACTACATGGAAACCTGTAGAGAGGAACTGAAGCAGAGGCTATGACATAAAGATGCTTATTAGAATTTTCTATGACTTTGTTTTTTATTGTTTCTATTGAGCTACATATTTTTCTCCACTCCCCTCTTTTTCTACCTTCTCCCATTCATGATTGATTATTATTTTAATATATTCATAAATGTGCCAATATGTAATACCAAAGAGTAGTCTATTTTACAATAACATTTTACAATTTTTAAAATCACAAATAATTTAATGATTTGAATTTCCCATTTAATCAACATTTACAAACTAAACTAGCATATGGCTCTAATCTTAAATTATGTACACTTCCAACTGTTTGATGCATATAATTCATGTGTATCATTGACTGAAAATAGAAAATAGCAAATTAGAATTCAACTTTCTAAAATCTAACATAAATGGTAACAGCACTTATTTTTTTATGTTGGTTTATCAACAATGATATTTGTTATCTGGGTTAGTTAGGGTAAAATGAAATCGTAGACTTAATCCCTTTTAACACTGTGTAAAGATTTCATTTAAGTTTCTCATTCATTTTCCTTGTGATGGGTACTTTGCAACTCAATGAAAGAGAGAATAGAGCCCTAAGTTTTACAAACACACACACACACACACACACACACACACACACACACACACACACACACTTGAACTGGCAGACATACCGAGAGACATAATCATACAGCAACACAAAACAAAACACAGAGTTACAACCAAGGATAGATTCAGACACAGCACAGATTCAATAGTTAGGCACAGAAACAGACTTCTACAGCAGACACATAGAGAGACAAGACACAGGGAACATGAGGTAGAGAGGAAATACACAAACATTTAAATCATTAGATGTTTTGGATTATTGTACTACTTTCATGATAAATATAATTTTATAGTATTTAATTATAAATATCTATTTTTGTTTGCCTCTTTATTCCTTTTTAAATAAATGGGGATGGAAATTTGGGATCAATAATGAATAGGAAGGACAGAATAAACCTCAGAATATCCATGTTTTCAATCTTGCTATGTTGTATTACTATTATGTCATTATATTAGATATCTCTATTAAGTTAATTTACTATTTCTATTTTTGACTTCAATCCATGAATATTTTGACTAATTTAATAAGGAATAAATATTATCCACAATTATCTAACTTTATTTTATATTTTATTTGATGGAAAATAACCCATTTTTCTTCTGACAATATATTTACTTAAATATAAATCCACAGGTTAAAAGTATGCTTTTAGTTTCACATATGACATAGATGTTTGTTTTAAAATGACAACTAATATAATATAGCAAAATACTAAAATGCAGCTCAAGTTCAACTTCATTATTTTAGGCATTTAAAGGTTTAACAAATAGCTTGGAATGACACTGTAATCAAGTAGGAATCATATATAAGATGGAATGTACAAAGGTTGGATATTGTTTTTTTCCATTAAAAGACAGTGTTTGACTTAATGCAGTTTATTACAGTTATAATTATCAAATACAAAAATTGTGTAATTGTGATTTGGTGGTCATCATTTTAGGAAGCTTTATTGTCTTTCATAATGCAGATACAGCAAATTCAGAAATATTAATGTCCTGAGATGTTATATATTAGGTCTGCATGTTTGTGTGTTTAGTCAGGTTTTCACATATGTGAAAACTTGGATAATTATTCTTTAAAATAATTACTCTTCTATTGAGAATGTACAGATCCTATTATTCTACTTGAGCATAGGTATAGTTATTTTAAAAATCGCCTCCAAATTTCTGCTTTTTCTAATACAATCCATCTGTGAGAATCCAGAAATACAATACTTCATAGTATATTAATATAAATAAGCCCATGAATCTCCAGAAATAATTTTCTATGTCACAGTCTACTTTCCAAGAGATGGTGTAACTTTTGTTCATATGGTGGTTCATGCTACTTGTAGTTCATGATCATTCTTTCCAAAGTCCAACTACCTCATCCATTGTCTTTTAATAATTAATGTATTATATAAGAATATGATAGCCCTTTCTAAATTTAATTTGATTTTAGTAATCAATATGTATTGAAATAAATACAACATTTTCAGTTGTGTTTTGAAGCTACAATTATTTATTAAACTATATTTCTCCAATTTGTTATTTATTTACATATAATCTACCCCTTGTTACTTCTCTACAGATTTATTTCAAGTACCACACGTTACATTGTTTATAATCTGTTCTGTGGAATTGTTTCTATCAAAATTACCTGACTGGTTGATTATTATATATTAGAATTTCATGATTCTAAAATGTGTATCCTATTCTGGATTCCTAAGAATATGAGACATATATGAAAAAAGTTTTCCTTTAAGCTGCATCTTCTATGTTTGGCACAGTTTTCCCATCATCCAAACAACCCATAACCATAATAAGCATGCAAATGTCATCTAAGCATGCCTTATTTTTCAGCTTTTATTGAATACTAAAGAGTCACTATGCTTGATATTAAATAATTTGCTTATTAAGATATGAGCAAATAGCAGTCAGTATAAGAGTCTAATAAATGCAGGGAATGGACAGTGCTTTTTTTTCCTATGAACATACAATTTCAAACAAAGTTTTGTCTGAGTTGGCAAATCTATAATGGGGAAAATGGATGAATACAGCAAATCTATTTTCAGAGATTATTTTCCCACTATTACAACTAATTTCTGCTGATGTCCAAGTATTATTTGCTTGACCTAGCAGTGTGAGTGTTTAATGTATTTACCAATGCTAAGGCTGTGAACTGTTAATCTTAGTCCTAAACCTCAGAGCTTAACTAATTCTCTCATATATTTTGCTTCCTCTATTTTACTTTAAATTTAGAATAAATATACACTACTAACAAATTGACACTATTGACAATAATTCATTACAAAATGACTGCCAATAAATTGCTAATTAATAGATGTTCCTTGGAATTACTGAATGGTAAAAATTAACACATAAGTTCTATTGTTTTAGTTTTGTTATTTACATTGTTGTTATTTCATCAGTGTAAATACAAGAAAACATGATTTGTTAAAATGAATTTCTGTTGGAGGTGAACTAGGAGTTATAGTTACCGGCACTCCTACAATTTCTGCTGTTAAGATCATGTCATGTATCATTTTGATATGGATCTGTTTGCTTTTATTATACCATGAAGTTATGATTTCCTATTAGGTTCTAATATGTGTGGTTATAACATAAATTTTAAAATAATGCTTATGTTAAGAGTGCCAAAGTATGTATCAATATAGTAAACATGAAGACATCCTTTCAATCTTTTAAACATAAATTATTTTAAGGTTTTTATGAAATTTTAAATTTCAAAACTTGAAGAGAATGGCAAAAGCACAAATCCATACATAATTTATTTATAATTGAATGTAAAATGTGAAGCCCATAGGAGAGCTCAATGCATAAGTGACTTGACAACACCCAAAGTTCAGTTATGGGATCCTCATGGTGGAAAGAATGAATCAGTTCCAGTAACATTTCTTCTGACGTTCATGGCACATATGCAAACATACACACCTTAGTTATGCCAGAAAGGGATCAACCAAAAATAAATGTAACATTTACCTGAAGTTCCAACTTGGTGAACCAATGAAATTTTTTTTGTTATTTTTTCAAGATAATAACTTCATTGTATTTCTCCCTTTCCACCCCTGCTAAAAACACTCCCACATATCCTTTCCTGTTCTCCATTGAACTCATGGCACTTTTATATTAATTTTTATTGCATCCATATAGTATATTCATATGCAACCCTAAATATAACCTATTCATATTGCATAACATTGCTTGCGTATATCTTTTTCAAGACTAACCGATTTTTCTGAGATTGCTAATGGAAGCATAAGTGAAAGATTTTGTGTAAGACTACTGAAAAGCAGATGCACCATTAATATGATAATCTCAATGAGACAACTAGGTCATGAAAAATGCAATTCTAGCACATCCTGCAAAACCTTTGCTGGCAACAGGCCATATCTGAGAATTCTTCTCTCCATAGCTTGACTGGCAAGAAGTTTTTCTCCCAGTATTATGTTAATGTTTATGTGAAGCTTAGAAGAGACCATTCTACCTCTTGGAATATTTCATATTCCCCAAAATGTAAGTGTTTTGTTCTTCTCTTAAGTTTCAGGAGCTTTCTCCTGTTCCTTAGAAGAAATAGTTTAGTTTCAAGGTGTCTTAGATAGGGTTTTAATGCTGTGAAGAGACACAATGACAACAGAAAAAATTATGAAGGAAAATATTTAGTTGAGATTGACTTACAGTTCAGGGGTATAATCCAATAATATCATGCTGGGAATCATGGTGGCATTCAGGCCAACATGGTGATGGAGATTTCTATATCTATATCCACAGGCATCAGGGAAAGATTGTGAGACACTGAACCAAGTTTGAGTATCTGGAACCTCAAATTCTGACCCTGTGACATGCTTTTCCCACAAGTCTACACCTCCTAGTAGGGTCACTCTCTATGAGTATATTGGGGCCATTTTGTTTCAAGTTACAACACATGGAAACTACCAATGGGAAAATTACAGAATCAAGAGTAGAAACAGTGACTGTACTTAAAATATGAGGAATATTATTTACAAGACAAACCAGTCTTAATTTTTAATAAATCTTTTTCTCAGCTCAAACACAACTCTTTCCCTCCACTTCTCTCAGTCTCTCCAAACCTCTCCTCTTCCCCCAGCCTTCTTCTTCAGCAAAGGGCAAGTCTCCCATGTATAAGCCAGTCATAACATATCAAGCTGTAGGAAGAATAGGCACTTCCTCCCTTATTAATGCTAGAGGAGGCCACCCAGTATAAGGAAAGTGTTCCAAAAGCAGATAGCAGAGTCAGATACAGTCCCTGCTCCCTCTGATAGGGGTTCCACAAAAAGATTTAGCTACACAACTATAAAATATATGCAGTGGGGCTAGGTCAGTCCCATGCAAGTTCTCTGATTGGTGGTTTAGTTTCTGAAAGGCCCCTATGAGCCAGTTTAGTTGTTTCTGTGGGTTTTCTGATGTTACCCTTGGCCCCTCTGGCTCCCATAATCCTTCCTCCCTCTACTCCACAGGATTCTCCATGTCCACCCAATGTTTAACTGTGGGTGTATGTATCTGTTTGCATCAGTTTCTAGAAGAAGCCTCTCTGATGACAATTGGGATAGACAATGTTCTACGAGTATAGCAGAATATTATTAGAAATCATTTTGTTGACTTTTTGCCATTCATATTCATTCCACCCATCCTAGGACTTTGGGATGCTCAGAGTCCTGGCTCTCTGAGTTCTGTCAGAGGTGGGCTCCCTCTCATGGTATGGGTCTGAAGTTGGACCAGTCATTAGTTGCTCACTCTCATAATTTCTATGTCACCTTTGCTCTAGAATATCTTGTAAGCAGGACAAATTGTACACCAGAGCCTGTGGGGCTAGATTAATGTCCCGTTTTCTTCACTTGGGATAGACAATGTTCTACGAGTATAGCAGAATATTATTAGAAATCATTTTGTTGACTTTTTGCCATTCATATTCATTCCACCCATCCTAGGACTTTGGGATGCTCAGAGTCCTGGCTCTCTGAGTTCTGTCAGAGGTGGGCTCCCTCTCATGGTATGGGTCTGAAGTTGGACCAGTCATTAGTTGCTCACTCTCATAATTTCTATGTCACCTTTGCTCTAGAATATCTTGTAAACAGGACAAATTGTACACCAGAGCCTGTGGGGCTAGATTAATGTCCCGTTTTCTTCACTGGACATCTTGCCTGGTTAGGAAAGATTCCCACATCAGGCTCCATATTTTCCATTGCTATCAGTTTTAGTTACTGACACCTTACAGATTCCTGGAAGTTTCCATTGCCCTAGGTCTCTAGCTCATCTGATAATCAAGTTTGATAAAGTCTGGCTAATACTAATAGGGCTGGTGAGAAGATATGAATTTTTTGATGCATTTTAAACATTGTTGATTTTCCTGTAAAAAATAGAGAGTGGGAAAGAGTCAAGCTATTCCCAGAGAGTGATAGATGAGTGAATTACAATAATGCCATTACTCTTAGTGTTGTTGAATCTAAAAGAGTAACAGGATTGCATTAAAATATAATGGCATAGAGTTCATAGACAGGATTATGCTATTTTTATAAATAATATTTATTCTTTTTATTTTTATTTCTTTACTATTTTGTGATTATTTGTGAATATTTCGCCTGTCCTTTTCCTTCCGCCATATGATATATACCTCTCCATGCTCTTCTTCAAATTTACAGTTTATTTTCATGACTATCACGCACACACTCATATATATGTGTGTATGTGTGTGCATGTGTTTATATACGTATGTATGTATGCCATATATGTATATATATATTTTTTTTTAAAATAACATGCTAGTTGAGGTTGCTAGTGTGATTTCAAATAAAACTTTCAAATAACAAGATCAGAGAAAGGGAAATATTGTGTTCATTTCATTACCACATGTATTGTGTATGAAAGTATGGCAATAAAATGGTGAAGTAAAAAGTGACTGTAAATGGAAAATGATCGAAGCATTGATTTTTAGGACAATGAAAGTATTTATAGCTGAGAGAACGAGAGAAAGAAAAAGAAATATCATTCTAAATGGATGAATAAATGGAAACAAAAATAAGCAATTTGTCAGTTCAAAGGAATATATTATTTATAAAGAAAAATAATTGGTAAAGCCAAGTGCTCAAAGATAGGTTAAGATAGTTAACAGCAGAGGAATTATCGTGATGTTTAGTAAAGTAGAGATATTTAGAGGCATTAATCAGAGTAATTTGGAAAAATATTGAGCATGGTAAATGCACTTTGAAGATAACTGCATTTAGGTTATACTTTTCTGACAGAAATGAGATAGAAATTAGAGAAATAGGAAAAATAGTAGGTTACACACTGATGAAAAATCAGAAAAATAACGATAGAGAAAAGCAAGAAAAATTAGATAATCTAATAAACATTTTTTGAATTTGTTTATTTTCAGAAATTCAGAATTGAAAGCTATCAAAGAAAGAGTAAAGGACAAGCAAGTGTATAACCGTGTATGCCTTTATACTGCTCTAAGAAGCAGTTTCACTATAAATAATAGACACTGGCAGATTTTCAGCTGAGCTTCAGATATCAAACAAAGACACAAACAAATGGTACAGAACAAACTTTTACGGCAACTAAAATATCTGCTTCAGGCAGCATTGATTTGAAATAACAAAGGCCGACATGATCACATGCATTTCAATCACTTAAGATTTTTATTTTGCATAGCCACAACTATGTGTATGCCCAGATTTGAGAATAGTTTTTTTTTTTCCAGTTGTGTACTTCTCCTTGTGTTTTAAAAGAAAATATTCTTCCTTGAATGAATTTTGTATGTCACTCTTGAGGATAAGAATCCCATTTAAGTGCAGTTTTTGAATCCTTTCCATAATGTGAACATATTTAGAAATAGAGTCTTCTAATAATCATTATGGTTAAGTGGAATCAGAGCCTAGAAATATAATTCACTAAGCCTATTATATTACAAAACAAAATGATACAAGAGAGTTCACTCACTTGTCCTGGAAATACCACAGGAAGGGGCAGTGAGAAGCTAAGGGAATGCCAACCTGGGAGAGAGGTCTCACTAGTATCCTCTGCTCACAGCACCTTCACTTTACACTTTGGGATCTAGAATGCTTGGAAAATAAATTATTGTGGCGAAGTTACACAATAAACTTGCCTGTTACTTATAGTCAACAGTTCAGTTAAAATTCTGAACTTGAAAGGATTTTACCTCTTTAATTTTTTTCTTTTGTTTTTGTTGAGTGTTATATTATTGTATTACTACATCATTTACCTCTTCCCTTTTGTCCAAAACAACTTTGTTTTTTTTCAACTAATGGCCTTTTTTTTCATTAATTGATATTGCATGCAAGTAAGAATATGTATATACATAAATATATCTAATTATAATATGCTCTGTCTATATGATGTTAACACGTTTTCATGCTAATAAAACATAATGTGGATAGATTTTATCTTCTGTACTTTCAATAGAAAGCTTTTAAAAATGTCTTAAAGCAATAATTGTACATGTACATTTTGTGTAATTGGAAGAGAAATTTTTTTCTAAATTTGTCTAAAGAAAAATATTTAGAAATATTTTTTAATCTTCTCTCAAACAATACAGCTAGAGTGCAGTTTCTCCTTCCACCACTCCTCCCAGCTAACCCACACCACTCTTCTTGCCAAGATCCAGTCCTCCTATGTTTCCCTTCAGAAAATAGCAGACCTCCCAGAGATGTCAACCGAATATGGTATAATAAGATGCAATAAAACTAGGCATATTGGCTAAGTCAATCCAGCAGAAGATAAAGGGTCCCAAGAGCAAGAGAAATAGTCAGAGACATCACCGCCTATTATATTCAAATGTTTTATTAACTTTTATTGAGCTTTACATTCATCTCTGCTCCCCTCCCTGCCTCTCCCCTCCACTTCAACCCTCTTCCAGGTCCCCATGCTCCCAATTTACTCAAGAGATCTTGTCTTTTTCTACTTTCTACTTCCCATGTAGATTAGATCTATGAATGTCTCTCTTAGGACCCTCATTGTTGTCTAAGTTCTCTGTGATTGTGATTTGTGGGCTGGTTTTCTATGCTTTATGTTTAAAAACAACTTATGACTGAGTACATGTGCTAATTGTCTTTCTGTGTCTGGGTTACCTCACTCATAATAATGTTTTCTAGATCCATCCATTTTCCTGCAAAATTCAAGATGTCATTATTTTTTCTGCTGTGTAGTACTCCGTTGTGTAAATGTATCGCACTTTCCTTGTCCATTCTTCAGTCAAAGGGCATTTAGGTTGTTTCCAGGTTCTGGCTATGACAAACAAAGCTGCTATGAACATAGTTGAGCACATGTCCTTGTGGCACAATTGAATATCCTTTGGATATATACCCAAAAGTAGTATTACTGGGTCTTGAGGAAGGTCATTTTCTAATTTTCTGATAAATCGCCACACTGACATCCAAAGGGGCTGTACCAGCTTGCATTCCCACCAGCAATGAAGAAGTGTTCCCTTTCCCCCACAACCTCTCCAGCATAAGTTGTCATCAGTGTTTTTGATGTTGGCCATTTTTACAGGTGTAAGTTAGAACCTCAGATTTGTTTTGATTTGCATTTCTCTGATGACTAAGGATGTTCAACATTTCCTTAAGTGTCTTTCAGCCATTTTTAATTAATAAAGAATAGTTTTGTAAAAAAAATTCATTATGTTTAGAAAAAAACATATGCCACAAAAAAAGCATATCAAATAACCTAATGCTTTATGCTTCAGTCTTTGTAAATATCCAGTGGCCACTGAGAAACACATTTAGAAGCCTCAACCAAATATGTATAATATTTTAAGAGAAATACCTAACAGCTGGGTGGTGGTGGTGCACATCTTTAATCCCAGCACTCAGAAGGCAGAGGCAAGCGAAGCTCTGTGAGTTCGAGGCCAGCGTGGTCTACAAGAGCTAGTTCCAGGACAGGCTCCAAAGCTACAGAGAAACTTTGTCTCTGAAAAAAGAAAAAGAAATAAGAAAAATACCTAGACATAGAGCAAATCAATAACTTATGCATATATGTGTGCATGTGTGTTTGTGAACTTCAGGAACCTGGATTCTCAGGGATTACTGTTATCAAACAATTAGATAAGAAGACTACTACCTCAAGACTCACAGTCAAGCACTGGGCCTAACTCTAGGAGTCAATTTGAAGAAAAGGAAGAGGGATTATGTGAGCTGGGGGGACCAAGATTGTGACAGGGAAACTCACAGAGATAGGTGACCTGAGCTTGTGGGAGCTCAACGAATCTAGACCAACAGCTAGGGAGTCAGCATGGGACCATCCTAGGCACTCTGCTTGTGAATAACAGCTGTGTAGCTTGGTATTTGTGCAGCCATTAGCAGTGGGACTAGGACCTTTCCCTGAGACATGAACTGGTTCTTTGGAACCTATTCCCTATGTGGAATGCCTTGCCAAGCATTCATGCAAGTGGGAGGAACTTTGTCCTACCTCAACTTGACATGCCATGCTTTGTTGACTCCCATGGAAAGCCTTACCCCTTCAGAATGAAGATGTAGGATTTAGACAGAAGTTTCTGCTCTGCCTGATCCCACAGCCATACAGTTCCAAAAAAACACACAGAGGCTTATATTATAAAATATAAACACTCAGGCCTATTGTTCAGGCTTATTACTAACTACCTCTTATGGTTTAAATTACCCCTTAATTCTTATCTATATTTAGGCATGTGACTTGGTACCTTATCTTAGAAAGGCATTCTCATCTTGATTCCTCTGTGTCTGGCTAAAGAATGCATCTTTGCCTTTCCTCTTTCCAGAATTCTCCTAGTCTAGTCACCCTGCCTATACTTCCTGCCTGGCTACTAGTCAATCACCGTTTTACTAAACCAATGTGGCTGACAAAACTTTAAAGTGTACAAGAGCATTATCCCACATTTTCCCTTTTTATGCTTTCAAAAGAAGTACTCTGAAACTAATCTCCTTTGTTCAGCTTTTTCTTGGCTGTTATCCATAACAACTTATAAGCAACACTCTAATGACAAACATCCATAATCCATGTTTTGAGAATGGAGGGCATAGTTTCCTAGGCTACTCCTTTCTGTGTATTAGGGGTGCTGATAATCTTATGGAATTTAGGACTATGACAAAGTTCTAAAGGAGTATTATGTGAGACTGTATCATGTCAGCCAGCAGTCTTGAGAATGTTCTGGACGTAGAACACTGAGGAAACTACAATAGAGATGCTCTGAAATGTTGGATAATATGGGCCATCCGTCACCACTGGAGATTTTTCACAGGGTCTCCTCAATTAAACTTATTTTCTTTAACCAAGAATGAACTCACAGTCTCACTTTCTGTAGAAATAAAACACAAAATTTTTCTCCAAAGTAACATATCTTTAACCTTAATTTTTAAAGTCATAGCGTTTCTAAAATATATAGGTTGTTGTTAATCTAGCAGAATTTATAATCAAATATTTCTTAGAAGCTCAGTAGTTAAATAATTGATATTAGTAAAAACAGTCTGGAAATCATACCCGTTAGAAGACCAAGCTGTAAATGTATTGATCAAAAGAACAACTGAAGAAAGACAATACCTGTCTTTCCTGTATTACCTGTGAAGGTAATACAAAATATTTGTGTAGTGATCCACCTGTGTCAGTGATTATGATGATTGGACATGGGCCACATCTATGAGTATAGCATAATATCTTTAGGAATCATGTTACCGATTTCCTTTTGCTAGTTATTTTTGGTTTTACCCTAAATCTTTGGCAATCCGGCCTCTAGTTCATGACAGTATAGGGCATGGGATCCCTCTCATAGTTTGGGCTTCAAGTTAAATGAAACTTTGAATGGGCACCCTCAAGTTCTCTATAGAACAAGTGTTTGTTTTCAATTTAGCAGAACACATGCAGAGCCCAGACTTATGAAGATGGCATATGTAAACGAATCAACCAAAGAATGTCAGTCTCTAGACTAGTATGTCATTTGTTTCATTGAACATTTCCATTTAATTCTTCTTTGTATCTTAAGTTTTTGTCTTTAGTCTTTTCTTGGTTTTTGGTTTTTTACAATTTGAACATTTTTAGTTACCTTTCTTTATTCATTTTGTAGTGTTTGTGTGTGTGTGTGTGTGTGTGTGTGTGTGTGTGTGTGTGAGTGAGTGAGTGAGAGAGAGAGAGAGAGAGAGAGAGAGAGAGAGAGAGAGAGAATAGAGAGAGAGAGAGAAATAGAGAGAGACATGCCAAGGTGTATTTATTTAAGTTGGAGGAAAGCTTTTGGAGTTAGTTCTTTCCTTTCAGTTTGTGAGAATTAAAGTAACATGTAGGTCATATGGTTTGGCTTCGTCTGACTTTACTCACTAACTCACCTTGCCATCCCTGAATTCTATACCATTTAAAGTGAAACACTAATGCTGTGATCAGTGGAAAATTAGAGAGAAAACAATTTGACCCATATTTAGGAACTTTGGTCATATCACAGAGAACAGAATTTCTGATAGAAGTCATATGAACTGAAAAACTGGTGTGGGTATTCATGATCTGTTAATATAAGCAGCTTGAACAAGGCCTGAGGCTATCCTAAGGTCAAAAACACTAATATGAGTGAAAATCATCATTAAAGGAGATTTTGATGATATTTTAATTAAGCTCATTCTGTCACAATATGAATTATAACATTGATGTTTACTATCTAATATACATATCAGGAGCATATGGTATGTCTTCCATGTAAGATTAAAATTAAAATAAATGTTTCAAAGAACTGAAAATACACCTACAGCAAGATGAAACTATATTATACTGCGCTGTATAAACCAAAGGACATTTCTTCTGGAAATATTATTTACTCATTCATGTTCATTGCTCTTCACATTAACCTGAAATTGAAAACAATCTATATTGTAGTCAATTGCTGAATGCATTTTGGAAAGTAGTATATTTACACAATATAATATTATTTAGTTATACAAAATATGAATTTTTAAACTTGCAGATAAATGAGTAGCGCTAGAAACAATCATCTTAAGGAAGGTAACCCAGACCCAGAAAGATACACATTGCATGGTTCTCTGTATGTGGATTTTAATATTTAAGTTTTAGATGTATATGTTTTATGTAAAATAATCACAGAATTTAATGATAGCAATGGTGGGGAGAGGGGAGAATGGGATCTGATAAAGATGAAATAAAAATATAGTGTTATAAAAAGGTAAATGTAGAGCTAAAATTATAAGATTAAATGGGAGTGATATTGATAGGGCAGAGAAGAGGAGGGAATATTAGGAAGAACAATGAATGCTAACATACTTTAAAAATGTCAGGTGTGTTCCATGGATTGTTGCTTGGTTATCATTGCCTTTGCAGCTGATATCCACTTATAAATGAATACATACCATATTTGTCTATCTGTCTCTCCATAGAAATGTAGAAGTTAGGTATAAAGTAAGTTACTAGGGCATCAGATGAATCTCCCTAAGGAAAGAAAAATAGAAAAGATATTTATTGAAGGATGGGAAGAACTGAAAGAGGAAATCAAGTGGGAGGGAGAGAAAAGATGTGAATGAGGGAGAAAATGCAAAAGCAAATGCCATATGGGAAACTAACAAAATTGAAGCATCATAAAAACATATAAACATATGAAAGCAATTTAAATAAGAGTGTAGCTTGTTCTATTTGAGAGACTCCTGACATTGGAACCAAGATCTATCCCTGATGTACGAACTGGCTTTTTAGAGTCAGTTCCCTACAGTGGAATGCATTGCTCAATCTTGATGCAGGAGGGAGGGGCTTGGTCCTGCCTCAACTTAATATGCCAGGCTTTGGTGCCTCCCCATGGGAGGATTTACCATTTTCAAGGAGTGTCTGGTGGTGGGTTACAGTGGAAGTGGGGCATAGCTGGAGGAAAGCTAAGAGGGGGAACTGTGAATGGTATATAAAAATGAATAAAAAGTTAAAATAAAATAAAAAGAAGTTGACATATAATAGAGGAGAAAATTTCCCAGCTAGAAATCCTATGATACTGAGTAAAATCCCATTAATAATATTATTAATAATAGCCCAAACTTGCACCTATTGCCAACACTATTGGGTACCATCTGTAACTTCACAGTAAGGTCTTATTGCTGCAAACACCGTTTACTTCTGTCATCAAACATGGGTTTGAGCTGTGTCCAACTAGAAGTCTCATAAGTACTGATCAGAGTTCATGGTGCTGGAAGGTATTAAACACTCTAACAAAAGAGAAAAATATTCATCATTAACACAAAGATATAAATTCTGGGACCAACAACAATGACCTGCCTGCAAGATATACCACCTTTACATTGGCCCAAAGTTATGGGAGTAGTCAACTAATGTTTGAACAAATTTAATGAGCCCACTTCAAGAGATAGAAGCCAAGTCTGAGATTGCTAAAGTGACAAAACCAAAGATTAGATGGATTATTGGCCCAAGGGGAAATCCTGTTACTCTTATTCTGCTAAATGAAAATAGTCTTAAATGAATCTTAATGATGTATAGTTATATCTGTTGATGAGTGTCTCATTCCAGCTTTTTCAGAAATTCCATCTTTATCAGAAAACTGTTTTTGAAGTAGATGGTAATGAACAGAGTGACTCAGCTGAACACTGTGGGAAACATGAGGGGCTTTGGCACTCTCATCTCTAAATGGGATATCTGTGTCAAACTCTCCCCCTCAAAGTTCAGGGGCCATGTGAAAGAAGAAGCAAAACAAGTTTGTGACCAGTGTGGTGAGGAAACGGTGTCTTCCAGAAACCACAAGGTTGATGCTGATATGAGGTGACAGAAACTATTAAAGCACGAACAAGAACTGCATAATCTCAAACAAGACAGAATCCCAGAATGGAGCGGGGTAAATGCAAACAAAACCCTTACCCTAACCAAAAAGCTGTTTGCAAGCCATAACTTCAGACAGAGGAGGAAGCAGTTTTAGACAATGTCATGACCCTTGATACATCAAAGACATTGCAACACTAAAGGGACTAGATGTTCATGTGCCTGGTTTGGTAGTTTTGTCATTTTATTATGTTTTGATCTTTGTCTTTTTTTTTTTTTTACGGAGAGAAAGAAAGAACATAAAAGTGGATGGGTAAGGAGGTGGGAGGGTTGGTGAAGTATTGGTATCAGGAGAGAATAACATCAAAACATATTTAATTAAAAATGTCAGTGGGCAATAAATTAAATACATCTGACATTATAGTATTTCAAAATCAATGTCTTAGTTGAGCTTGGATGTTTCATATTTTTAAAAAATTATATGTATATTCATAATAAAGCATGTGCTTTGCTCACATTCTCATTAATTTATTGTATTATTTTAAATATATTCTCTTAAAAGTGATACAGGAAAGTTCTACTGATAGTTGCTTGTTTTCAATAAATATAAGTATCAAGATAGTATTTCTTTCTATACACCATGCTTTTACAACAGATAATTATCATAAATATTCCTTTAAAGGACTGTGAATATGTTCTTTCCCATCTTTCAAAATAAAGTCTTTACTTTTCACCATAAAAATTAGAGTGAACATTTATTTGGAATTCTTAGAAGTGGAAAACTTCATATGTTTTTTTAATGACTAAAAGCCCCAAAGGGTTATGTTATCTGACCTACCATATATTTTCTTGATGAGGCCAGTAAATCTGTTGCTTGTGTAGTGAAGCTAGAAGTCCTCTGTAGGGAAATTTCCATCTGTTACTATGTCCTCAATATAATGTTGCAGCCAGTTTTAAAATTAATAACCATGGAATATAATAATTTCTTTGACATTATTAAAATTTCATTTTTTCTTGTACAACATCGCATTGTACAAAACACTGCAAGGCAAATTTTACATGTCATTATGCTATTTGAAATTTATGAACTCTTTCTTTAGAATGATGAGATCATTGAATGACTGGGCAAATGATTTGCAATACTCTTTAGACATTAACTTTTTTTTTCATCCATGCTCTCATCCACATCTATGTATTTTAATGGAAAATGAACCCACTGACCAGCCTAGAAAATATTTGTGGAATCATACCATACTATATTGTACTTACTTTTGAGTAAGCACACAATCTTCTTACAGCTGTCATAGTTGATATTTACATCTCAACTTAACTGAGAAGTTTATCATTTTGAGAATCAGTTAGGAATATGTCAGGGATGGTGTTTGCAAATGAAGTCATTTAACATGGGAGAGTAGATTTCCTTCCCCAGGGTGAGTTAGTATAGATCAGCTAATTGAGCATTTGATTAGACAGAAGGATCGAGGAATAAGAGACTCTTCTCTTCCATTCTCAGATTGTCTACTTGTGATGCAACATCAATCCTACACTTGAACTATGATTCACCACACCATACTTGAGATTTTCAAGCTTCAAGGAGGTTTTTAGGTGGAAATTCTGTCACCAGCATTCTGAAATCTGCATCTTCGTAACAGCAAATGATGGGTCTTCTCACCTCTTCAATCATATGAGCCAATATTTCATATCATAATAAATATTCATAGAAAAATTGAATGGGGAAAATCAAGAGAGGAAAGAGAACAGTAAATAGGGGTTAGGAAGAGGGCAGGGGGAAGGGAGGGAGGGAGAAAGAGAGAGAGAGAGACTGTTAGAATAGATATCTAATTCATCATAGTTTAAAACAAAATTTGATTGATATTAGCTTTATAATATTTGTTAAATATCATTTCATATATAATCTAAACTACTATGGTATATAGTTATCTTTCTCTGAGAATAATTGCTTATGTTTATAAGATGTTTGAAGGATTTTCATTTAATTCTTAACTTTGCAGCCACTGGTACTGTTTTTCCCAATATAGATACACTTTGAACACTGAATCAATCTTCACATCTGTGATATATTTATTTATGCTTTTTCTCCTATTGCCAATAGCAATTTTCCCCAAATGCTTTATACTTCATACATATGTTACTATTTGCAACAGAAATTTTTGTGTCTTTTTTTGAAAATTTCTATGCATGCAAAAGAGTAACAATGTCTATTTCACTCTAAATACTCATATTTTCATTGGTTGTGCCAATTAGGGTCTGTTAGTTTTGTTGATGTTTTACACACAAGCAAATTTTGACTTATTGATTTTCATATTATCTAACATTTGTATCTTTAACATAGGAACATTTTTGTCTTTATATTTCACATTTCCAATCTAGAGAGATTATTAATTTGAGATTGTTTTCTAATTTGTAAACAACTACAAATTTCCTTTCCTATACAACTTCATCAGAATACATGATTTAAAGTATTTAAAGCACCTTTTCTTTCATCAGAAGAAATGTTCATAATTTTGAGTACTTACTTGAATCATTGTTTATTTAAATGATTTTTATTTAATTTGAACTCGTCTGTGAGTTTCTATTTTTTCTCTTTCTGCTGATTTTCTATTTTGTTTCATATGGTTATAATTTTGCATCCTTCTTTTTCTCTTCCTTCCTTCCTTCCTCCTTCTCTCCCTCTCTCCCTCCCCCCTCTCTCTTTCTTCTTTATTTTTCTTTTCTGTTTTTGTGACAGAGTTTCTATGTGTAATTCTAGCTGTCCTGGAACTCCCTGTGTAGACCAGGCTGGGCTAGAACTCAGAGACTGACTAGGCCTGTTAGGTTTAGTCAGGGATTATGATTGCCCAAGGCTGTTTTTCTGCTATAAGATTTTTTTGTATATCCATTCTTGAGAATATTCCATTAATATATTCAGTTACTATATTTTGATTGTGTTTTTATTTATTCTTAGTGTCAAACACATCATGCATCTTGATTCCAATTCATTTCCCCATCCTATCCTATCCACGTTCTGTACTTTCAATGCCCCCCAAATAAAATTTAATAGGCAAAAGACAAGAAAAAAGCAAAACTTTCATTATGAAAGCTGTAGCATTTCACCGTGAGTCACAAAACTCTTATGTCCATACATTTTTCTTGGCAAAGAGTTATTATCTGGTTTTGAGAGCTCTGGTTTCTGCTACACTATTGCACTGTGTCATGGAGATCCTGCAGCTTTTGGTCTGTAGAACTAGCCCTTCTTGTGCGCATACAAATCATGAATGTGGTGGGTGTTGGGGTGGGCCAGTTCATAACCCTGGTTCTCTGCCTGGGTAGTTGTAGGTTGGTCAGCTCATCAGTTCTCCCCCATCTTCCCCACCAGGGTGAGATCTCCAGCATTGCCCTGACCAGTTCTTCCCTTGCTGAAATGAACAAGGGGCTGGACCAGTTGCCCTACTTTTGTGCCCCCAGGGTCAGCTCTCCCAGGGCCAGCTCTACTGTGTTGCCCAAACAAAATGCAGGGGTCACTCTCCTGAATGCTGCAGATGGTGAGGGCAGGTAGAACTCTTCAGCTCTGATGACCTCAAGGTCAGCTCTACCAACTGCTACAGGTGGAGGCGCTTGCATTTCTCCCCTGCACACACTGCCTTATGACAGAGGAGCAATGGGGCCAGCTCTTCCATGCTCCCTTTCTCAGGGTCAGTTCACCTGTGTCCTTGTCAATATGCTCAGTTCTTCTGTACTCCCTAGGCGATGTACAGGGCCCACTTTCACGTGTGCTGCAACTGTAAGGGAGAGGGTCAGCTCTCTTGCCCACTACCCTTGCCCACTACTGGAGGCAGAGGTAAAAATTGGTTGGCATATCTTCCTTGCCCTGACCACCACGTGGCAGAGAAGAGTGATGTGGCTAGCAACCCCATCCTCTCTTCTGGACCAGCTCACCCACATTTCCACTAACAGGGTCAGTTCTACTGTGCTTACCGGGTTAGGAGGAAGGCCCATTCTCCCCAGGGTTGTGGTTGGGGTGAGGGGGCACATCTGCCCTGCCTATGTTGCTGTATGGCAAATGAGTAATGGGAACAGCTCTCCCATATACGAAACTTCGGGACTAGCTCTCCCATACCTCCACTAACAGGGCCCATTCTCTCCAGTGTTGTGGTTGGGAAGGAGGATGGTTAGGGGTACCAGCTATGCTCCTCTCATGCCCTCAGGGTTGATTCACCTGTGCCCCTGTCTACAGTGTCAACTCTACTTTGCTGTTCAGACCCTGTTCTCCCAAGTACTGCAACTGATGAGGGGTTGGGTCAGGTTCCCCACTTGCTGTAGGTAGTGAAGGGAGGAGGACATATTTCCCTCAGCCA